>JAWQEG010004855.1:75000-92134 GCA_033782935.1 Petrolisthes cinctipes
CACCATAAATTATATATTAATATCTCTCTCACTCTCTCTCTCCCATCTTTTTCCTTCCTCCATAAACAATAAATATAAACCTCTCTTTCTCTCTCCCATCTCTTTCCTTCCACATAAACCTCTCTCCCCCTACTCTCACACACACTCACTCTCTCTCTCCCACAAGGATGAACCAATATCCGGTGAACGAGAGATCACCCCACGCCCATGGAACAGAAGGAGGAGAAACACCCAACCACAACAACACACACACAAACACAAACACAAAACAAACACACACACACACAACACAAACATAAAAAAACAACACGCACACACACACGCACGCACACCACTAGACGACGAGGACGAATACAACGACGATAGCCTCGGTCTACAGGCCGCGACACAGAGCGATCACGTCGAATTTCAGCCGTCATCGGGTACCCTACACTATCGTCGTCGGGGTCATCGTGTTGCCGGTGGTGGTGGTCATGGTGAATACGATGATGACGATGACGATGATGATGATGTGAATATTGAGGAGGTATACGACGATGATGACGACGATGAAGACGAGGAAATAGACGATGAGGATTGGGATGTTAAGAGAGGAGGTGTGTGTGTGTGTGTGTGTGTGAGAGAGGAAATGAATAAGAGTGTATGTGTGTGTGTGTGTGAGGAAATTAATAAGAGAGTCGTCCCTACCGAGACATACAGGCGTAACCCGATTTTTGGCGAAATTGAGTTATGACCACCATGCAGTTCCCTGTGGCGAGTTCTATAATGTGTCAAAAGGGCATACCTGTAGGAGCAATGGCTGCCGAGATACAAGCACCCTGATTGGTGGCTTATCTTAACAAATTGTGAACTGTGTTAATACATAGTGGTGTATCTTGAGTTACTCCATTAGTCACTGCAGTAAACGATCATCCATAATGTGATTCCTGGGCGTAACTCAAGATACGCCACTTTGTCTTAGCTGTCATGTGGCTCCCATACCGTGTTTCCCACGTTTAAGTTAAGATACGCCACTTTAGCTTTGCAAGATTTTATTTAAAATTGGAGGGATTACTCAATAAAACGTGTTTTTTTTCTCTGTCTACCAAATTTTGAAACAGCAGAGTATCATACAATATTATTTTTCTCTTCTCTTTTATTTAAGTTGATGTCAGGACAGCATAATCAACATGTGTGAATCATCAAAATTAATAAGCATGGACGTCCTGGTAGAGTGGGACGATCATACAAAGAATGTGGTGAACACTAAAGAATTGGAGTGTGATGAAGCCAGCAAAGAATTTAAAAGAGGACAAAAAAATCAAAATGTATTGGGGTTCAAAATAATACTATGGTAAAATTTTGAGAACTGAAGAAGACAGTTTTAGTGAGACCAGTGAGAGTGACGATGACATTCCTCTGAGTGTAGTTACAGAAAAGAGGAAGAAATGTAGTGAAGGCGATGCCATAGAAAGGAGGAATGAAGAACAAACCAATATTGAAAATGATGATGACATTTCACACAAAACTCTTGATGTAGAGGCTGGAGATAATTATGAGAGCATAACATCATCTGTTGTGAAGGGAATTAAAGACAATGAAGTGAATTTGCATGTACAAACTGTATGTACAAACTGAGACTGCTGAAGTCTCGGAACATTTCATTTCATAACCCAAAGAAAGACCAATGTAAGATATGTGAAAATTTTAGAAAGGGGGACAGTGAGAAAAAGAACTTATGTGTATGTATGAACAACACAATAAGGAAAAATATGCAGTGAGGAAGGTAAAAGAGCAAGCAAAAAACAACACCGATGGTTAGAGTAGCAGAGTATATTAGTTTCTTTGAATCTCTACCTCATTCTAGTTAACTTTGCTTTAGTAATCAAGTACGGTGGTCTTGTTTTCATATGATACTGAACTTAGTTTAATGCATTATATTAGGTGAAACTAATGTGATTTACATACTTTTTTAATGTCACGCAGTCTGGCAGTAAACAACAAGCATTATTTTTCTTATAATGGTTACCTCTACTTGAAGGGAAATTATTTGTGCATACTGCAAGTAGTATGCTACAGTAATTGAAAAAAATATTATTTTGATTGATTTTTGTATAACCATAATGAATTAGTTATTTTTTAAATGAAAAATGTTAGAGAAAACATTATTCAAAATCAAAATTTATATTTTTCTTTACAATGGTCGTATTTCGACTGGTTCTATAGTGGCATACTACTTTGAAGGAAAATTAATGATGATGATTATTATTTAGGTTTAGAGTCACTGCCAAAGATTATCTACATTATTTTTTCCTGTGATAGGAAGTACCTGATATTATTAATTTTTTAGGGATACTTTCTTATGGTTCAAGTAATAGTTTGAAAGAGTTGATGAGAATGAGGATGCAATTTATATTAATTTCCAAAGCTTAACTACTATTTCTTGTGATTGTAAGTATCTGTAGTCACTTAAGAATGCTTTTCTATTATTACAACATTAAACAGTAAAGAATATTGAGGCGTATCTCATTGATTACCTTATATACAGGTGATGTTGTGTTGTATTTTTCACAAAGTGACAAAGAGACGTATCTGTGGCGTATCTAATGATTTTCCAATTAGAAGAGTTTCCTCACAAGACGAACTGGCGTATCATTGTTAATTCCCTTAAAACCCCCCAAAACTCAAAAAAAATATTACAACGCTTACAAACCCATGAAACCCCAACCTTTCGACTATTTATAGGCATTAAGACATTGAAAACATATTTAAAAGCAACTGAACTATGCATGAATTATTTAGGTAAAAACTTTAACTGGCTCTCCTGAAAAGTTAGAAAAATCGAGTTACGCCTGTATGTTTCGATAGGGACGGAGTGTGTGTGTGTGAGGAAATGAATAAGAGTGTGTGTGTGTGTGTGTGTGTGTGTGTGAATGGGGGAGGATTGGGATGTTAAGAGAGGAGGTGAGTGTTTGTTATTATTATTATTATTATTATTATTGTTATTGTTATTATTGTTGTTCTTGTTATTATTGTTATTGTCATTATTATTATTGTCATTATTATTATTATTGTCATTATTATTATTATCATCATTATCACTATTGTTATTATCATCATTATTATCATTATTATCATCATTATGATTATTGTTATCATCATCATCATCATCATCATCATTATTATTATTATCATTATTATCTTTATTATCATTATTATTATCATCATCATTATCATTATTATTATTCTCTTTTCCAGATGATTCAAAGCCAAAGAAGAAAAGGAAGAAATTACAGAAGCCAAAGAAAGGTAAGAAAAAAACCACAGTCTTTTTTTATTAAGGTGAAATTCTCTTGTTTTTGGTTATATTACACACAGACACGGTGAATAATACCCACTCTTGTTGATGGAAAGAATATATATATCCAAACAGTTTCGGTGGTCTAGAGAGAGGAAAGGAATAATGACACAGAATAGTACAAAGGCTCCAACTTATATACTAAAGTTCCCATTAATGATGTCCTAGAATTTCTTGCTAATAAATTACCCAACTGTGATATAGATTTGGCCATTCCAGTCCACACTTTCATAGAACGTGTAAACTTATGTGCAACTTCAAATGCTTTTACTTTCAACAACAACAACAACAATTACTATATGCAATGTTTTGGCATGGGTATGGATTCCTCACTGTCACCTATTTTAAGCAATTTATATATGGAGTATTTTGAAACGGAACTACTACCACGTCTACATAGTTTGGTTTCGCTATGTAGGCGATATTTTTTTATTTTAGCCCTTGACAACTTTGATGACTTCTTTCACTAACTCAATCACCTTGCTCCATCCATTAATTATTTTAAAGTCAAATGGGAGAATGCTGGCGTACGTATTTCAGTTTTAAGATGTACTTATAGCAGTAAAGCAAAATCATTTACTAAGCTTCAAAGTGTATAGGAAGCTTACCAGTTGTAATTTGTTCATTCCTTTCCTCTCTCTAGACCACTGAAGACCACTGTTTGGATAAATATATTCTTTCCATCAACAAGAGTGGGTTTTATTCACCATATTTGATCATCACGCCAGTGTGATTTCACCACTATCACACACACACAGCTATCCTCTCCCATTCCCTCACAAACACACACACACACACACACACACACACACACAATGGTACTAATAGAGGAATCGCAGACCCTTCAATTTCTCCAACAAAAGAATTTCACTTTATTTAATAGTGTTTCACCAGGTGATGGAAGATAGCACTGGCAGTAACACTCTTTATTGTAAGGTCCAACCTGTGAACAATCGTACAGAATAATACATGGAGCTAATAATCGATATTCAATGAACTATTCATATAAATATATCACTAAACATACTATATGCATTATCACAAACACCACAAAACTCACACAGTGCCTCCACTACATCGCATTGGTGAAATGCGCCAGCCATACTGCCTGCTCGAACAGCAATCATCAAATCCATGACCCTCAGGTTGCACGAACACTGCAACGCAATACCTAAATTAATGGTAATTATAGACAAGACTATACCACACGAATCCACATAGGTAGTACAACTATAAAAATAATAATTAACGTAATTAATTTCTATAGATCATGAGATACTGACATCAAAACACAATTTATCACTAATAAACACTGTTGTCACAACACTTCACTGCAAACAGCGAACACTAACTTACCCGAAATGTTGCTCCCACAAACATGCAAAATTATCACCAAATTCCTATAAATTCCCACTTAAACCATCACCGCTGGCGAGCGTATGTATTCAAGGTCTACGTCTGACTGAGGGTAAAGGCAAACGGCTGCCACTACCTTGAGTTGGTGGGATCGACAAGATGCCACGTCACCACTCTACACCTACACATCACACATTATACAAAATTATCGTTTAACAATAACAATATTCTTTAACAGAAGCAATACACAAATATCTCAGAAATTCATACATATCACCCCAATTTATCACAAATACTAATCATAAAATTAAAAGGTTTACAGAAACTGTGTAGAGGAGATACTGAGAGATTCTCAATACATGATTCCCGTGTCGGGAATCGAACCCGGGCTTTGAGGGTCGACCTTAACTGAAAAGAGATACTGAGACATTCTCAGTACAAATAGTTTTAGACATTAAATTAATTTGTTTGGTTCCACACGGCCTCATTGTATGTTTGTCAACATGTGTGTGTGTGTGCGTAATGTATGTATGTGTGTGTGTGTTTGTATGTGCCTGTGTCTCTGTCTGTGTATCTGTGTGTGTTTGTATGTATGTGTGTGTATAATTATGGAACTGAAGGTAGATAAGTATAGTAAAAGATATAGATGTGTGTAATGTATTTATGTATGTATGTATGTGTGTGTATATTTATATATGTATGTATGTATATGTATGTGTGTGTAATGTTATGTATGTATGTATGAATGTGTGTGTGTGTATATATATATAAAAATTATGTATGTATGTATATATGTATGTGTATATGTATGTAAGTATATATATTTATGTATGCATGTATGTGTGTATGTATGTGTGTGTATATATATATATGTATGTATGTGTGTGTATATATGTATGTACGTATGTATGTATATATGTATGTGTATATATATGTATATATGTATGTATATATGTATAATTATGGAACTGAAGGTAAGTATAATAATAGTAGTAATATTTATGTATATATATTATGTATGTAATTGAAATTTTTGTTATATGAATATTTTATGTATGTATATATATGTATGAATTGGAAACTTTTTTTTTTTTTTTTTTTTTAATTCATTGCGCCGTAGCGTCAGTCAATAGGCAGACAACAGTACACAAGGGTAAGCGGGACTCACGAGAACCCAATGACCACATACACACACAAGCACACACACATGCACACACACACTCACATCACGAAAACATAACAGAATGAAGCACAAGCATACAGACAAATATTTATATCATGACCTACTTAAATCCACCAAAACGAGGGTGGCGCACCAGAAGTTCCTCCAGAACCTGATGGTTCAGCAGGTGTCGACAAACCACATCAAGTGGCAGGCCCTGGGGCAGCAAGTGTCGGACAGTGGGGCAGGCTAGGCAATAGTGCTCTATAGTGTTAGCACGAGGCGCTCGACACAAGCGACACTCAGTGAAGGGAGGCTCACCCTGCATCCCAGCAACCTGCCACGGTGGCCGGTAGCCAAGCCTCAAACGAGCAGAGACTACATTGTGCCTCCGAACCATGAGGCCTCGACGACGGTAGGAATATTTGTGATGGCAGACAGACTCGTAATGGGTGATGGAGATGCTGAAGGGCCTCTCTGCATCCCTGCGTCGCCGTACAGGGAGGAGAGCGGCGGAGCGGACTTTAGAGAGGTAACATGTCAGGGAGAGAGGACGTCCAGCACCACGAGGAGGCAGATGGCAGGCTTCCTTTGCGAGTCTGTCAACTGTACCATTGTGACGTAAACCTACATGGGATGGCACCCATAAAAATTTGACAGTCAAGTTACGGTGACGCAATAAGGCCAAAAACGATAAAATCTGCTGAATAACAGTAGAGTGTGTGGGCTGAACACTAGAGAGGGAATGAAGGGCAGGTTTGGAGTCATAAAAAATGGCAGCATTCACTCCACGTTGACAAACAACACTAACAGCATCCAGAATGGCATACAGTTCACACAATGTTGAGCTAGAGTGGTTACAGAGACGACGGCCAACCCAGCCCCCTGGAGGTGACTCCAGGTCAGGCGAGAAAACAGCACAACCTGCTGCACCATCCACCTGCAATGAGCCATCAGTGTAGAGGCAGTATGGATCTGTGATGGAGGAAGTCACTGTTTCTATGTGTTCCAGAGCCAACTGCTGCTGTAGAGAAGGCAGCTCCGACTTGGAAGTAGGTGTAAAGCTCACATCAGGTGTTGGTAGCATCCATGGAGGGGGCCCTGGGGGGACGTCTGCAACCATTATATCTATATTAAGACCACGGAGCACAGAGGAAACAGACCTTATAAGAGTACGTCCAGCAGGCAGTATGGGAGGGACCGGGTAGTTTGGTCTAAGAGAAGTCCTGACTAACTGAGAGTAATGGGGTGAAAGATGTGGGAAATGGAGGCACTTGACAGTGAAGCAAGTAACATTAGAATAAATTCTCTCCACTAATGGGGGAAGACGCAACTCACGCTGCATGTTCACTATCCTGGTCGACATTGGACAGCCGAGAATAATTCTCATTGCTCTATTTTGAAATTTTTCTAAAGTTTCCAGAGTAGCCCTAGGAAGTTGAATCAGAGCAGGGGAAAGGTAATCAACAACTGAACGGATAAAAGCAATATAGATGGTCCTGGCTACTGGGATGGAGATGCCCGAGGAGTTGTTAGATAGCCATTGAAGTGGTGTAAGTCGGCGCTGGAGACGACCCAATAAGTCCTGGACAATGGGATGGTCTTGAGGTCTGGCAGGAACAATCGGCCAAATATTGACTGGCGCACCCAGGTAGCAGTACTGGGAACACATGGGAATGACAGTCCCTCCAATGGTGAACACTGGCTGAGCTTGAGGAAGGCGGCAGGTGAATATTCTGCTCTTATCTGGGGAGACAATAATGCCACAGTGAGAGGAGGCCACAGAGAAGGAGTCAAGAAACTGCTGGAGATCCCTTGGTGAGGTAGAATGAACACAGATATCATCAGCATAGCACGTAATTGTAGTTCCAGGAATATCAGGGAGAGAAGCGAGCAACCGATGCATCAGAATATTAAATAACAATGGGCTGAGAACACCACCTTGAGGCGTACCAAGATGAAAACTGCGCAAAGGACTGAGTGCACCACTGAAAAACACACAGGAGGTCCTGTTACTCAGGTAGCCCAGAATCCACCGTAGTAGATTACCCTTTATCCCAAAGTCAACCAGTTGATCCAAAATGACGTCTCTATTAGCAACATCGAAGGCACTTCGAAGGTCAATGAAGGCCACCACACTGTCCCTGGAAAGGCGAGAGTACAGGTCGATTAGGCAGTGATGTGTGCTCCGCTGGGGAAGGAAACCAAACAGCCATGGAGAGAGACGATCCTGCAGTCCGTACATGAGACGATTGAGTAAGATTCTCTCCATAACCTTACAGAAACAGGAAGTAAGGGAAATAGGCCTGAACTTCGCAGTGCCGGGCTTAGGGATGGGTATTATAGTGCTGCTGGTCCAGGCTCGTGGTACACAACCGTCACGAAGACAAAGATTGTACAGTCGAAGTAGAGGGTTCCCAGGAACTTGTTGAAGTAGGCGCAGCACAGCATAAGTAATACCATCATCACCAGGGGAAGAAGCTCTACCCCGAATGAGAGCACGGCGCAACTCCTCCTCAGTTATCTCCTCTGCATCATCGTCATCATCTTGTAACAGAGCAGACATTAGACGTAGCCGATGGACAGCAGCACGGGAAGCGAGTGCATCTTGTATGTGGATGGGTAGACTGGCTAGGGTAGATTGTTCTGACCAGGCATCAACAAGTTGTTTGGCATAGTCGGCAGGAGTGTGATGACGAGCAGTGGCCGGTGTCTTTTTAACAACCCGACGGATGAGGTGCCACATAGAAGCCACACTTGTTTGCTGGTTGATGCTGTCCGTGAACCGCTGCCAAGACTCAGTGTGAGCACAATCCTGCAGGGCAACTAAAGCGTCCCTAGACATCTGGTAACGATGGAGTAGGTCAGGGGTTGGGTTGGCTTGAAACAATAGGCCATCACGTTCAGCCTCCTCCTTTGCCTCCTGTATACGTGCATCCAGCGTCCAGGAGTGGGCAGTATGGCGATGCTGGAGGTGTGGCCGGGAGACGTATAGCCTATAAAAGTCATGAGTAGCAGATACAAGATCAGAGTACAACTGTTCAGCTGATGATATGTCAAATGTAGGGAATACATGGGCCATAAATAAGATGTAAGTCGGGCAATATTTAGGGGGCACAGCAATACGCAAACGAGTGGCTGAAGCACCTGACCCAGCAGTTAGAGAATAATGAAACCGAAGAGCAATGTGATCAGAGAATAAGTCTGGCACGGAGAAGCACTGGACCTGAGATGCTATCAGGCCAGACGAGAGGATGTAATCCAGAGTACCTCCCCGGCAATGAGTGGCACCACCAGTGTCCCAGTGTGTCAGATGATGCTTGCGGATGTATGAAAGGAGACGAACACCATTACGATTAATAGAGCCAGTACCATCACCCAAATCAGAATGCCGAGCATTAAAATCTCCCATATACACCATACCACGCACTGTTGGAGAAGGAAGAGCCTCAAGAGTGAGTCTAGCTGGGGCAGAATAGACATTACATAGTTGTAGTACTCCATTCCCAGGTAGAACCTCAAATAGCTGAAAGGTCATGTCAGGATCAGTGGAGGTACGGAGAAGGCGATGTGGCAAGGAGCTATGTATGTAAGTCAGGAGACCATTCCTTACCAGATGAACATATGGCACATAACCTGAGAGGGGAGGAGCTTGCCCAAGAGCGAGCGGCCGTCCTGGAAATGCTTCCTGGAGAAAAATAACACTGGGATGATGACAAAAAACATAGGCCTTGAGTTGAGTGAGCTTAGCATAACTGGTGATACCACATACATTCCAGGAGATGACATCCAGCCGGCAATCACTAGCGAACTCTATATTTGGAGGTAGAAGTCCGATGAGTGGGGGCAGATGAGCGACCTGGAGAAGAAGATGGACCAGGAGAAGGGACTGACTCGAAAAGCTTTTCAAGGCGAGATGCAACAGTATCCATCTTTTCGGTTAGGGTAGTGACAGTTGAGATGATGGCCTGCTGAGCCTCGACCAAGGTGGAGAGTTTGGAGTCATTGGCAGCCTGAGCGGCAACCAGCCCATCAATCCTGGCTTCAAGGGCAGAAAAGCGGTTTTCAAGAGCCGTACATCGTGCCATGAGGGTAGCAACAGACTTGCGGAGGGCCAGGTCTGGAGGTGAGGCAGGGTTGGTAGGAGGAGCAGATTGGGGGGGAGGTGGTGGTGGTGGTGGTGGTGGTGAAGGAGGCGGAGCAATAGTAGAGACACGAGCCTGGACCTTACGTCGAGTACATCCATGCCACACGTTAACCCCTGGCTGAAGGCATCGTGGACACTTCCATCGAGACGTATCTTCAGGAGGTGAAGGCTCAGAGGTGGAGGCAGCAGGACGTGATTGTTCACCCCTGACAGGACACGTCTTGGAATCATGGTCGGCAGCACACCATGCACACTTCGGCCTGGCAGAACAGTACCGGGAGATATGCCCAACTCCCCAGCACCTGTAGCACCAAGGCTGGTCATTATGAAGTTTCCTCACCTCACACGGTGGAAGACAAGGGAGGAAATCAAAGGAAATCTCATTTGGAGGTGGATCGGGTTGACTCCAGACAACAACAATACGGCTAATGGGGGAACCATCTTGGAAAAAACGACGGGCAAAGTACACACCAGGGTATCCTTTGGCAAGTTTCGGGTTAACATCAATAGGAAAACGGGTGAGGATGTAGCTGGGGAACTTACGAGGCCTCTCAGGTGAGTCTTCAGGAATGAGAGGCAGAGATAAAAATTCACCAGCCTTCACTCTATCAATGATGTCCTGACGCTTCCTAGAGATGTAGACAAACCTGGAGGTGACAGCAGCCATCTTGACTTCAGCCAGTTCACGCTGCAACTGGAAGGCCCTGTTGACATCAGACAACCAACGCAGCTTTGTGTCCGTAGATGGGTTTCCAGAGAAGGAGAGTTTGACATAGGCATCTCTCGGGGCAAAAGCAGGAAGGTTGGACGAGGGCAAGGAGTTGGTATACAAAGAAGAAACACCAGGGTGAGGCAGAGAAGGTACGTCGTGCACAGCTGAAGCACCCTTGGCAGTCTTGGCAGCTGGAGGCAAACAGTCCACACCATCGGAATCCTGCGAGGAGTCGGACGAGGCATCAACAGGTCGCTTGGTAGAGGTTGAGGAGGTGGACGGCTGCAACCTGTGCTGCGGAGTGACCGAGGAGAGGGGGGGAGGGTTGCGAGAAGGCAGCTCAGGCCAGTGATCCTCAATTGGAGACTCGTCTTCCTCCGACATTGCCAAGTCGGCCTCCAAGCAGGAATCTGCACTCTCCATCAGGCCAGGCAAGGCCTAGATGGAAAGCAAACAACAACACAAACAACTAAACACTCAATCAGCCAGGGACACACACACACACACATCCACACAGACAATCACAACAAAACTATACACAGAACCACAACAGACAAACAACACCAGCAACACCACAGAAACAGCAACACACAAACAAGAACTCACAAACAACACAAAAAACACAAACAAGAGCTCCAAAACAACACAAAACAACAACACAAACGAGAATGGAGGCAGAGCGCCACGAGCACGTCCACACTCCACCTGTTCTGGAGCGAGACTGAATTGGAAACTGAATTTAAGGGACTGTGTGTGTGTGATGTAGTAGAAAAATTGGCCAAAAAACACACACACATACATACATACATACATATACATACATACATATATACACACATATACACACACACATATACATACATACATATATACACACACACATATACTTACTGTTACGACCATTGTTTTTAGTATAAACTATAGTTAATAATGTTAAGAGTCAGTGAAGCTGGGGTTGGGGTAGTTGTGTGTGTGACCTGGTGTTTCATATCTCAGAGCTCGTGGAGCTCTGAGTTTACCAGGTAGGCATAGTGTTGGTTTTAGGCAGTAGGCCTCCTCCCTCCAACAGTGTAACATCTCTCTCCTGGAGCTCCACAACTGGTGAGACTGACGTATTGTAAACTCAGGATTATCCACAGCATTATAGGTTTAAGTTTGTAGGTTTAAGTTTGTAGGTTTAAGTTTGTAGGTTTAAGTTTGTAGGTTTAAGTTTGTAGGTTTAAGTTTGTAGGTTTAAGTAGTTAAGATATTATGTGTTTGAGTAACGATTCACTGGTGAGTGAAATTCTATTTAATTATTTGTTTCCGTTGTGCATATTTGTGGTTATATTGCAATATATTTATAAATTTACTAAAGTATTTTGTGTATATCCCATAACGTCTAGTCACGCCGACTGAATCTGGAGACACGTAGTGTTGCGTTAGAGTCGGTCGTAACAGTCGGTTTGGCGACCTCTCTAGGATTTCACTCGCAAGTTTGTTTGTTTGTTTGACAATGGTAATAATAAATTATGATGATGTATGTAGGTTCATCCAGCAGGGTCCATCAATTGAGGATGTTGCTGGCTTGTCTGTAGCTGAATTAAGAGTTGTGTGCGAATACTTGGGTGTTACATCAGCTAGCAATATGAATAAGACTGACTTGGTAAACACTATCATAAACAGTGTGTGTCCTGAACATTCCTTAAGTGAGCGGGAACAATTGGAAGCCGGTTCAATATTGGCTGACCCTGTAATGGAACAATCTCTAGTAAATGGTGCTATAAGGACTGATAAGGATAAAGATAAGGATCCGGAGTTACTCCGGCTTGAGATGCAAGTGTGTTTACAACAAGCTGAAACCGAAAAGCTCCGTTTGCAACTTGAGTTAAATAAACTTAACATTTCTAGTTCAGATACCATCTCTCACTTGACATAGTACGTGCATCTAAAATTATGCCCACCTTCTCAGAGGATACTGTTGATGAATTTTTTTGTGCTTTCGAAATGTTAGCAGAAACTTTAAAATGGCCTAGAGGGGCTTGGCTTATTCTCTTGCAACGGTCTTTTACGGGGAAAGCGCTTCGTACTTATACTTCCCTCCCAGCTCGGGACATATCCTATGAGACTGTGAAGGAAGAGGTATTAAAAGCTTACACCCTTGTTCCTGAGGCTTATCGACAGCGTTTTCGTGGCATTGCTAGAAAGTATGATGAGACTCACCTTGAGTTTGCAAGAAATAAGAGGGATGCTTTCACTAGATGGTTACGGTCTAAAGGGGTTAATAGTTATGAAACATTGTTTGAATTAATTCTAATGGAAGACTTTTTAAGTTCAGTAACAAGGGATGTAAGTTTGTATTTATTAGATAGGGATTTCGAGACTGTAGAAACAGCTGCTGGACAAGCTGATGTTTATATATTGCGTCATGTCAAAAACCAATGTAATGGAGTCTCACAGGTGTCTAAAACTAGTAGTTCCCCTTTTCAGCAAAAGAAAGTATTAAAAACTGATGATCAAACAACTGTGGTTAAGACTGCTTCCCCACCTACTGGTGTATTTGTAAAGTCAGAGTATTTATGTACATTTTGTGGGAAGTCCGGCCATAAAGCTGAATTCTGTTGGAGGAAAAGGAAGCCTACTCTAATCGCATTTAAGAATGCTAAGACTAAGTCACCTGAGAAGGAAAAACCAGTTGCTTTGGTTTCTCCTCCTAGTGAACGAGAAACTTCCCTTCAGGAAGATTTGCTAGATGTTTCAGCTGAAGGCTCCCATATTGGAGCTTATAGCCCTTTTCTCTCAAGAAGCTTTGTGTTAAAGAATAATGATAACATTCCAATCACTATTTTACAGGATTCAGGATCTTTGCAAACACTGATCCGTTCTGGGATAACAACTGGTGAGGAGACAGGTAAATTTGTGGTTTTGGGTTTTTTATGGGGCCAGGGCTCAGCCCCTTTAATCAAAATTCACCTTAACTCCGATTGTTTTTGTGGTTTGGCAACTGTTGCAGTTTTACCTGAACTTCCTGTTCGGGGTGTTGACCTAATATTGGGAAACGATTTGGCTGGTGGCAACATGGGACAACCTTTTTCACCACCAGTTTTGAGTGAGAGGCCACAAACCTCTACTGAGTTGCAGCAGCTGGAAACCCAGGAGCCACACCTTTTTCCTCTTTGTGCTGTAACCCGTTCTATGGCAAAATCCCGTCAAGCCCTCGAGAGTAACCAGGCTGGAAGCTCTGGTGGTGAAAGTTTGGCTGAAGAACAGGTGTGTTTAGATATTTCTGGGTTGTTTGCTGATTAAGCTTCAGTTTCTACTAATTGTAAACCTCCCGCAGTTAAACCTATGGTTGGAAGGGCAGCACTTATTGCTGCGCAGCAAGGAGATGAGACTTTGCAGCCTAGGATAGAGCAAGCACATGGTCCACCTGAAGAGTCTAGCCATACTACTAATTATTTTGTCAAAGATGGCGTTCTGTACCGTCGTTGGTTGCCACCACTTTTTCCTCGGGAGGATGCACCTTGGGCTTCAGTTACACAGCTAGTGGTCCCCACTAGTCATAGGCAAGGTCTTCTTGAGCTGGCACATGACGGACGTTTTTCAGGACACTTAGGTGTTCGAAAAACATTTAACAGGCTCGCTAAGAAGTTTTACTGGCCAGGTATGAGGAGAGATGTTTCTAGACATTGTAAAACTTGTAAATTCTGTCAACAGGTTGGAAAGCCAAACAAAAAAATACCATTAGCTCCTCTTGTTAAAATACGACAGGTGCCTGAGCCATTTGTAACGGTCCAGTGTGATGTAGTGGGACCCTTACCAAAGACTGCTAGAGGTAATGAATATATATTTACAATTATTGATGTATCAACTAGGTATTTACATGCTGTAGCTTTAAGGAAAATCTCTGCTAGAACCATCTGTAATACTCTTTTGGATTTCTTTTCTCATTTTGGGTTACCGTACCGGGTACAAACAGATGGGGCATCATATTTTGTGGAGAAAGTATTCAAGGAAGCCATGGCGGGATTGGGCATAGAACATTGTGTTTCATCCCCTTACCATCCACAGACTCGAGGTGCCGTAGAAAGGTCCTACCAGACCATGAAGGGAATCTTGCGTAAGTATGCTCTAATTGGGACGAAGACCTGCCCTATCTTTTGTTTGTGCTTAGAGATTCTCCAAATGAATCGACAGGTTTTTCTCCTTATGAATTGGTATTTGCCCATCAAGTCAGAGGACCTTTACATATAGTTAGGGAGAGGTTATTAGATAGTCCAGAAGAGAGCATCAGTATATTAGATATGGTGGGTGACTTCAGGCAAAGATTGTTGCGTTGTTGGGAAGTTGCTGCCCATAACTCTGAGCAGGCACGTGATAAAGCAAAAACTTGGTATGACAAGCGTGCCAGGCATAGAGAGTTCCACCCCGGTGATGAGGTACTTCTTCTTCTGCCAATACAGGGTCAACCTTTACACACAAAATTTAGTGGCCCTTACAAAGTGATTTAAGAAGATAAGCTCAACTAATTATATAATATCTAATCCTGACAGACGTTGGGACGCTTATGCCATATCAACACACTCAAGCAGTATCACTCACGAGAACCCCCTGATACGCCTCCTGACTCCTCAGTTCCTGTGTGCGCCGCTGACGTTTGCCTTGTTGATAGCCAGCATGAAGAGGAAGAAGACGTCAGTCCAATCACACTGTCATCTACCACTGTGTTGGTAGGGGAAGGGGATAGCATTACAAATAGGGGGTGTTGGTAGGGGAAGGGGGTAGCGTTACAAATGGGGGGTGTTGGTAGGAGAAGGAGGTATCGTGACAAAATGGAGTGTTGGTGGGGATTGGGTGGTTTTACAGGTGGGTTGGTTGTAGTGGTGACATAATCCCTCCCATCCTTCCTTTCCCTCCTTCCTTCAGTCTCCCTAAGTCTCTGTGTTTCTTCCAGGGCGAGACACTCTGGAGGAGGAGGTGGAGGAGGAGGTGGAAGAGGTGGAGGGGAGAGTGGGGAGTGGTGGTGAGGGATGTAAGGAGGAAGAACACACTCGCCCACAAGCACACGGAGAAGAACGAGCAAAGGAACAACAACAACAACAACAACAACAACACAGGAATGAAAGAGGAAATATCAGTGAAGGAGGATTACCCAACAACAACAACAACAACAACAACAACAACAACACAGGAATGAAAGAGGAAATATCAGTGAAGGAGGATTACCCAACAACAACAACAACAACAACACAGGAATGAAAGAGGAAATATCAGTGAAGGAGGATTACCCAACAACAACAACAACAATAACAACAGCAATAATAACAAGGATGTAATGGCGGCGACGGTGGTGGTGGTAGGGGGGGGGGGGAGAGGGAGAGGAGGAGGAGGGAGCGAGAGTGGGGGGCGCGGGAGGGGGGACATGAAGCGAGGGCGAGGGCGGACGCGGGCACACCACCACCAACTACTATCCGGCCTGAGGAGGAAGACAAACACAGCTGAAGGCACTGAAGAAGGCACTGAAGAGGATGACCGCTGGCTGAGAGGTTCCTTCACCTGTCCAGCATGTCGTCAGGTATTTACCACGAGGCTCAAGATGCAGAGGCACCACCGACACGTTCACCTCGGCCTCGCACCGTGGCAGGGGTCACACCTCTGCGAGATCTGCGGCAAGACCTTCTCGCAGAAGATCGGGCTATGCGTTCACCGCATGCACAAGCACGGGGACCCCAAGCTGTTCCCGTGCCAGGTGTGTAGTTTCCGCGGCACCACCAAGACCAAGCTGGCGCGACACATGAGGACACACTCACACATACGCACCTACAAGTGTGACCTGTGTGGACACCTACTCAAGACCCTGGACACCTATCGCAACCACCAAACACTACACACTAACGAGGGACGATACAGATGTCCGGTTTGCAGCAAGGCCTTCAACCACAAGCATTACTTTGATGACCACTGCAGAAGTCATCGCACGGCAAGGGACTTCATCTGCGGGGCTTGTCACACCTCCTTCAAGACCACCAAGGCACTGAGGGCACACCAGAGGAAAGTTTACCTTCAGGATAAGAATATGGTGTGTGAGGTGTGTGATGCCAGGTTCATGACAAATTATAACCTACGTGGGCACATGTAGAAGCACGCACGTGAGGCTCTGATGTGTACGGTGCTGTTCTGTAAGGTGTGTGTGTTGGCCTTCGACACACGCGCTGAGCTGGATCAACACAACCAAACACATCATGCACACACCACTACTACTATCGATGACACACACAACACACACAACACCATCCTTGACAACACACACACCACCATTATCGATGACACACATGACACACACACCATCAACGATACACATGCACACACCACCATTATTGACGACACACACACACACACACACCACTACCATTATCAACGACACACACAACACGCACGCAC
>JAWQEG010004856.1:7500-30000 GCA_033782935.1 Petrolisthes cinctipes
ACTTCTATCCACATTTTCCTAATATTTTCCTGTTTTTATCCACATTTTCCTTATATTTTCCTGCCTTCTATCCACATTTTCCTTATATTTTCCTGTCTTTTATCCACATTTTTATTATATTTTCCTGCCTTCTATTCACATTTTCATTATATTTTCCTGCCTTTTATCAACATTTTCCTAATATTTTCCTGTTTTTTATCTACATTTTCCTAATATTTTTGTGTCTTTTATCAACATTTTCCTTATATTTTCCTCTCTTCTATTCACTTCCACATTTTCCTTATATTTTCCTGTCTTCTATCTACATTTTCCTGTCTTCTATCTACATTTTCTTTTCTTCTATCCACATTTTCCTAATATTTTCCTGTCTTCTATCCACTTCCACATTTTCCTGACTTCTATCCACATTTTCCTAACATTTTCCATCCTTCTATTGACTTCCACATTTTCCTAATATTTTTGTGTCTTTTATCCATATTTTCCTTATATTTTTGTCTTTTATCCATATTTTCCTTATATTTTCCCGTCTTCTATCCACATCCACATTTTCCTTTCTTCTATTCACTTCCACATTTTCCTGTAATTTATCTACATTTTCCTTTCTTCTATCCACATTTTCCTTTTATTTTCCTGTCTTCTATCCACATTTTCCTGTCTTTTATCCACATCCACATTTTCCTGTCTTCTATCCACATTTTCCTATCTCTCGAGGTGATGGTGGATGCTGTGTCATACCGGTTGGCCCAAGCCGTGTGGAGCGGGTGGATGAGCTTTGCCAACGATCCCTCAGCACTGCACAAACTCCAGAAGGTCCGTACCCTGAAACAATCCGTCCGTACGGTGAGGGACGTACTCACCCGCTACGTCAAGTCCTGCCCCAAGCAACACCAACGCGCCGTGTCAGACTGGGTCAAGCGGGGTTCGTTGTTGAATCATACACACACAGGTAGCTTCCCAAATGTGACCCTAGCCTGCTTTAGTCCACTCAGAAGCGAATACCTCGACAAATTTGAAGACGTCGCCCCCAAGTGGTCAGAGGAGACGGAGTGGTTGAAAGGTGTCGATGTGGTGGATGACATGGTATACGCCCCACATGGTATGGATATCATCTTTCAGGACTGGGATTATCATACAGTTATTCACAGTGTCCGGCAGGATGTTACTCTGATTGATATGTATCGTATTTATCTCACACAGGTGTTTGCCCGGGCGCGACACCAAATGCTCCGCTCATCCAAATTCTCGCTCACTTTTATCCGAGCGCATGTGCGTGACCTAGCTTCCCACTCAACCATCCTGAGGGGCAAGTTTGATAGAATTGCAACAGGCATCCAAGCTGATCTTCTCGGAACGCCATACGTGCTACAACACCTTGGGAAGTTGTTGAATGAGGATAACACATGTGCTCGACTGATTACTCACCATCGCGTCTGGTCACTCTGTCTAGACTGGCGTAAAGATCAACAGGCAAGAGAAGCATGTCAGAAGAGTAGAAAGACCCATAAGGCACCAGACCCACTGTTGCTGTTGTCAGGTCGATGGGCCACCTTTAGACACTTCCTACAAGCAGAACTCCTGTATCACCTCCACCAACAAGACAGTCGACCCCTTCACCCAGACAATGCTCCGATGTTCCGTAATGTTCGCCGCGCCTACCAGATGCTGCTCTCGGATTACACGCGTCATCTCAACAACATCGTCCCCTTCAGGTTTCAGGCGGATAAACGCACTGCAAGTATGGTGGACTCTAGACTTCATACACTGGAGTGGAGACGAATGACACGGTCTAGAAGTTACTCCACAACATCAGTAGTGACACCAATCTCAACCACCTCCTCCTCTACACTACAAGACAATATTGATCCTGCTTCACATTATGTTGACAACCTTATCTCCTTCTCACATCAGTCACAGTCTGTGCCTAAAACAACCCAACACATCTCAGCAAAGGTCCAAGTGGAAGCCCCATCAAAAGGATCTCACAGCAGACAGTACAAACACGAAATAATTCACCCCAGCAAGCCATCTCTCCATTCCTACAGCAACTCCACAAATGAACAACAGTCGACAACTAGTGATGGTAATAATATCCTCACGAAACACATCAGTAAACAGTTCAGTAGTTCCAGCAGCAATGAAGAACAACCAATCACTCAACAAGCTGACAATTATAATCCATGCAGTAAAGACCCACACAGTTATCAGTACAACATTGACAACCAAACCAAAACCAAACCCACCAGTGTCCAGCGATATGAAGATGAAGGGAGTAGTGTCAGTCAATCTACCACTACCACCTTCTCCTCCAAAGCAAGCAGTGTTATCCCCTCTACCACTACCACCACTACCACTACCACCACTACCTCTTCCACTAGACAACACAGGCCAAGGAGTCTGCATGTGTCATCTCATCCTAAGAGTCCTCTCCTCTCTCCTGAATTCGACTTCTGGGAAAGACAAGACATCCTCAAGGAGAAGGAGAAGAAAGCAACGACAACCCGTACGTACGCAGAGATCCCAGTGGGCATCAGTCGTCGCATACAGAAAGTCTTCCAGTCCGAGCCGAAGAAGGAGAAGGCATCCCAGGCTACCAAGAGTGCCCCTGTGTCCCCCCAACTCACAAGGAACACACAGGTGGTGAAGGAGAAAGCCAGTGTGTTTGAAAGAGGAGTGCCCGAACGCTCCACCTTCCCAGAGACCCGCAAGAAAAACCTGGACATGATTCCCACGACTCCGGTCAGAAAACTCATCTCAATGTTCACCCGGGCGTTTGCACTGAGAGACAAGGATAAAAAGGACGTCATGATCAGAGGAAGGTACCGTCGCAGTCACAGTCTTCATGGTAGTTTATTCACAGACAACGACGACGACGATGGTGGTGAACAAGAGAGAGGCTTCTTCACCAATTCACTCAGGATCAGTCGAGGTAAGAATAAGAGTCACAAGTACAGGGAGATTGATGAGAGTGGACTGTGTACCTTTCCCCGACGCGCCAGACCACACTCCGTCGCTGTGTCAAAATTCTATGTGGATTTTAGTGATGATGATGATGATGATGATAAGGACAAGAAAACTAACAGCCTTGAAATGAGTCCTACCCTCCTTCAAAAAAGTGCTGATCCATCCCTTCAAAAAAGTGCCGATCCATCCCTTCAAAAAAGTGCTGATCCATCCCTTCAAAAAAGTCCTGATCCATCCCTTCAAAAAAGTGCTGATCCATCCCTTCAAAAAAGTCCTGACCCCCTTCAAAAAAGTGCTGATCCATCCCTTCAAAAAAATCCTGAACCATCCCTTCAAAAAAGTCCTGATCCATCCCCTCAAAAAAGTGCTGATCCCATTAAAAAAAGTCCTGATCCATCCCTTCAAAAAAGTCCTGATACATCCCTTCAAAAAAGTGCTAATCCTTCTGTGACCAGCTTGGCAGTAGACGACCCCACCACCACCACCACCACCACCACTACCACCACCACTAACCTCGATCCTCCAAGAAGAAGATTAGACTACGACTCCCCCATCAGGAGTCTTATAACCAGCGTCACCCTCAGTAGTCCCACCAGAAATCGAAGAAGTGGAAGTGGGAGTGGGAGTGGAAGAAGCAACAACAGCAGCAGGTCACCACAACAACTCAGCGACACCATTACGGTCAAACGCGATGACCTCAGACTTGTAAATCTTCGACCGGAGAGTCTGCGTCCAACCGGAAAGCGAAGTGGAAGTGGAAGTGGGAGTGGAAGAAGTGGAAGCAGGTCACCACAACTCAGAGACACCATTACGGTCAAACGCGATGAACTCAGACTTGTAAATCTTAGACCGGGGAGTCCGCGTCTACCTAGCCCTGTGTCGCCTTCCCCGGATAATTTTTTGCCAACCATGGACTGGCCCGAACACACATCCACCTCGTTGTCACCTCACACGCGGTCACGATCCAGTCTTGTGTTGTCAGATATCAAAACTTATCACGACGACCACCACCACCACCAGCAGCGCCACCGTCACTCACCATCCAACACATCCGACGACAACTCTACCAGGTACCAACAACACCTCGTACCTCCCAGTCCTCATTCTCACTCTGCTACAAGATCTCCCAGTCCACTTTCTCACACTAAAAGATCTCCCAGTCCACTTTCTCACTCTACAAGATCTTACAGCCCTTATTCTCACACTACAAGATCTTTCAGTCCTCATTCTCACTCTAAAAGATCTCACAGTTCTCATTCTCACTCTGCTACAAGATCTCCCAGTCCTCATTCTCACTCTACAAGATCCCCCAGTCCACATTATCATACTAAAAGATCTCCCAGTTCTCATTCTCACCCCTCTACAAGATCTCCCAGTCCTCATTCTCACTCTGCTACAAGATCTTACAGTCCCAGATCCCAACAAAACCTAGAACCATTATTGTCTCAGAAGAAATCATATCCTATTAATATTCCGATGCAAGAACAACAACAATATCAACAACAACAACAACAACAACAGCAGCATTTCCCGGTTGACCATTCGCAAGCTATGAAGTATTTGGTTCCTCCGTTGGTTGATCCTTCGCAGGCTACGATGTGTTTGGTTCCTCCGGTTGACCCTTCGCAGGCTATGAGGTGTTTAGTGGTTCCCTCGTCCTTACCTCTCAAGCCAGGGGAGATGAACAAGAGACTCACTAAGGTAATCCCAAGTCAACCCCAATATCAACCTCCACCCTTAGCTAAATCTCCCTTTTCTGAGCCTCTACCCTTAGCTAAATGTCCCTTTTATGAACCTCCACCCTTATCTAAATGTCCCTTTATTGAGCCTCTACCCTTAGCAGTAGTTGGAAAGGGTACTAGTGGTGAGGGGGACGAGACAGATATGATTAAATCTAGTTTCTCTGACTCTGAAACACAAAGAAGAAGAAAAGAAGATGCAACACTCGCTAAAGAAACACAAAGAAAAGACACAGAACCGATCATCAAGTCTAGTTTCTCTGACTCTGAAACACAAAGAAGAAGAAAAGAAGAGGCAACACAGTCTAGAGAAACACAAGGAAAAGAAAAAGAAGAAGGGGCCCTCGACTGCATTTTTTCACCTCGACCCTCACCAAAACTCTCCCCTCGAAAACTCTCCCCCCGTGGTGGTGGTGGTAGTGGTAGTGGTGGTGGTGGTGGTGGTAGTGGTGGTGGTAGTGGTGGTGGTAGTGGTGGTAGTGGTGGTGGTGGTGGTGACAAGGAAATAATCAATGAGGAATGTGAGAAGGTAAAAAACAACACACATGCATTACACTCACTACCAAACAGAAAAAACACCAATGAGGAATCTAAGAAGGTACAAAACACACATCCATTACACTCACTACCAAACAGAAAAAACACCAATGAGGAATCTAAGAAGGTACAAAACACACATCCAGAACACTCACCAACAACAACCACCACTCAGCCATCAAGCAAAAAGAAGGAAATTATTATCAAACACGAAGGGCAACTTCTGTCTCCAAATACGAGTTGTGTACTAATCCATCGAACGAATACTGATGAAAACACACACACAAAAATAATAATAACAACACCAACAGAAACGAATGATGATAATAGTAAAGATAGTAAAGAGAGGAACACCTTACTTACTGCATCTTCTCTTTCACCTCTCCCACTCACCACCACCATCTCTCCATCTACACCTCTCCTACTTACTACCACCTCTCCATCTACACCTCCTCTCCTCCTAGTTACTCCATCCACACCTTCCTCTCTCATTTCCACACCTCCTCGCCTCATCGTTTCTCCATCCACACCTTCCTCCTTTATCATTTCCCCATCCACACCTCTATCCCTCATTTCCCAACCCACACCTTCCTCCTCTCTCATTTCCCAACCCACACCTTCCTCCTCTCTCATTTCCCAACCCACACCTTCCTCCTCTCTCATTTCCCAACCCACACCTTCCTCCTTTATCATTTCTCCATCCACACCTTCCTCTCTCATTTCTCCATCCACACCTCCTTCCTCCTTTATCATTTCCCAACCCACACCTTCCTCCCTCATTTCCCCATCCACACCTTCCTCCTCTCTCATTTCCCCACCCACATCTCTATCCTTCATTTCTCTCTCTACATTCGATTCCACCACACCCACCACCAACACCACACACAACAACACCACACCCACACCCAACAACACACACAACAACAACACATCTTCAACATCTCAATCTCAAGCATACACAAGATCAAAATACAACAACAACAACATCACCACCACCAACAACACCACCAACACCAACACCCCCATGACCTCTTCTCTCTCTATGTCTTCTTCCTTGACAGCTGCAGATATGGAAGTGTCTGATTTTTTAGCTCATGAGGAAAAATTCAGTCCGATTGAAAAACACGAGTTGGATGATGTGAAGGAAGGGAAAGAGAGACTCGATTATTATTATTATTATTCACTGCATGGTAAAGAAGATGATACAACAACACAACCACATGTCATTTACCCATCATTAGTGGATACAAATGATATGAAAGATACAACTACAATCACAACTACAACCACAACAGGAGTATATAATATTTCAATCAGTCCCCCCCCGCCACCCCCACCACCACCAGTCCCCATCAAGGAGTCTCTCAGTAATAAGGTGGAAATTACTGAAGGTGATCAAGAAGGAATAGTAAACAACAACAACAACAATACCTTAATACCATCAACAACCACATCAGTTTCTCAAGTCGACACCAGGGGGAAATCAGTGTGTAAGATTGTGGAACATTTTACACAGCGTATACAGAAAGAAACAGATTCGCTACAACCCCAACAACAACAACAACAACAACAACCAACAACAATAGATACTACAACAAGGAAAACAACAACAGAGATGAGGTACAGACAACAGGAAAACTCACAGAAGGTGTTAGAATCTGTTGAACCCATATGTTCCCTCGAGTCACTGCAACCACGAGTTAGTATCAACAACATTACAACAACAACACCACTACTACTACAACCACAACAATGTCCCTCACCCACCACAACCACAACCACACCCGTCAACAGTAGGAGAAGTGGGGGTGGTTGTTGGTTGTTAGGGGGAGAGAGAGACAACATTACAACAACAAAACTACTATTACCACAATGTCCCTCACCTACAACCACACCCACCACCACCACCACACTACTACCCCAATGTCCTTCACCCACAACCACACCCACAACCACACCCACCACCACCACACTACTACTACCACTATGCCCTTCACCCACCACCACACCCACAACCACACCCACCACCACCACCACCACACCCGTCAACAGAATGGTTCACGAGTTTTCCATGAGAATTAAAGCCCAATCTCTTCCTTCATCACCCAGATCATCCCGACCAAATTCTATCGGTAGTCTAATACAACAAGACTTTATGAGGCTATATTCTACAACACCCACAACACCCACACCCACACTAACACCAGAAACACCCACAACACCCACACACACACCTACACACACACCAGAAACACCCACAACACCCACACACACACCTACACACACACCCACAACACCTAAAACATCCACACACACACCCACAACATCCACACCAACACCCACATCCACACACACACCCACACCAAATCCAGAAGCACATACACTCTCCTTAAATCACAAGAACGACTTTGGGGACTATGAACTCTCCTCTTCTTCCTCTGAGCAAAGTTTAGGTGAATATCCTGAAGCTTTATTCAATCTCTCTGACATTGAGGATGATAATGTTGATGAAGTTGGAATCAGAGGAAACAGGATTGATATTGAAGATGATAAAGATGTTGTTGAAATCAGAGGTAATAGGATTGATATTCCTTTAGTTCATCTGCTCTCAAACCAAACAATAGCAGCTGTTAAAGAAGTGAAAAGAAGTGAAGTAGTGGGGAAGAGAGAAGAGGGAGAAGAGAGGAGAAGAAGAGAGGGAGAAGAGAGGAGTGAAGAGGGAGAAGAGAGGAGTGAAGAGGGAGAAGAGGGAGAAGAGAGGAGTGAAGAGGGAGAAGAGGGAGAAGAGAGGAGTGAAGAGGGAGAAGAGGGAGAAGGGAGGAGTGAAGAGAAGGAGGTGAAAATGAAGGATGGAAGAAATGATAAACGGGAATTGAAAGATGGGGTTAAGACATACATAGATAATATACAACACACTGATAAGAACCTAAAGAAAAAGGAGAAGGAGGAAGAGGAGGAGAAGAAGATAGAAGAGGAGGAAGAGGAGATAGAAGAGGAAAAGGAGGAGGAGGAGGAGGAGGAGAAAGAGAAGGAGGAGGAGAAGGAAAAGGAGGAAGAGGAGGAGATAGAAGAGGAGGAAGAGGAGGAGAAGAAGGAGGAGGAAGAGGAGAAAGAGGAGAAGGAAGAAGGAGAGGAGAAAGAGAAGGAGTCAGAAGAAGAGAAGGGTATTGTTGATGTGAATGTGTGTAATATTAAGAAACCTACAAACCAAGGATTACGACAACAGTTTTTACAGATGATGTGGGCAATAAACTCCATACCCATTGGTGCAAAAAAGAAATTATCAACATCATCAACATCATTAGCTAACGTCAGGGAAATGGAAAACCAGACAGAAAGAAGAACAAGAAAGGCACTTATTACAACACAACAACAACAACAACCAGAACAACCACAACCACAACAACAACAACAACAACAACAACAACCACAACAACAACCACTACAACAACAACAACAACCACAACAACCACCACTACAACAACAACAACAACAACAACAACAACAACAACCACTACAACAACAACAACAACCACAACAACAACAACTACAACAACAACAACAACAACAACAACAACCACAGCAACAACCACAGCAACAACAACAGCAACAACCACAACAACAACAACCACAACAACAACAACATCACAACATCACAAGAGAAAATGAAGACAGTGAATTTACAAGTGGAAATGGTGGTGATGGTGGTAGTGATGATGGTGGTGGTAGTGATGATCTTGAAGTGTTGCAATATATAGTTGAAGTGAATACAGTTGGTGAGGGAGAGATGGGTGCAATATCTTTCCTATCAGATAAAGAGGGTAAAGGAATACATGAGGATTCTGAAGAGCTATGTGTCACTCCTTACACACCTGATCAACAACAACAACACACTTTGACACATTCACAGCTTCACCACACCTCCTTAAGCTCACAGTCCCATGCACACACATATACATACACACCACACATCTCTCCAATACAGTCACACACCTCACCAACACATACACACACACCTACATACACACACACCTCTCCAACACACATACACACCTCCCATGCCTCCCCAACACACATACACACCTCCTCAACACATACACACACACCTACATACACACACACCTCCCCAACACACACACACACCTCCCCAACCTCCCCAACACACACACACACCTCCCCAACACACACACACACTTCCCCAACACACACACACACCTCCCCAACACACACACACCAAAGAGGATATTATAGAGTAAGACCCAACAACAACAACAACAACAACCAAAACAACACAGTCCCAAGGTTACGTTCAAATAGGACAGGAAGGATTGACAAAATATCCTTTAGAAGATTGGTAAAGGGAGAATTTGGACAGGAAGGAGAGAGGGAGGAGGATAGGAGAGAGAGGGAGGAGGATAGGAGAGAAAGAGAGGACAGGAGAAGGGAAAGGGAAGACAGGAGAGAGAGGGAGGATAGGAGAGAAAGGGAGGATAGGAGGGAGAGGGAGGATAGGAGAGAAGGAGAGGACAGAAGAGAGAGAGAATTAATACCTGAACGTTTGATGGTGGTGGATAGAAGAGAGAGAGAGGATAGGAGAGAAAGAGAGGACAGAAGAAAGAGGGAAGATATGAGAGAAAAAGAGGACAGAAGAGAGAGGGAAGATATGAGAGAAAGAGAGGACAGGAGAAGAGAAAGGGAAGATATGAGAGAGAGAGATGACAGGACAGAGAGAGAAATAATGCCTGAACGTGTGGTAGAATTTACATCCAGTTTTGAGGTCTCTATCGAAGGTCTACAAGATGATGCCTGGTCCGTGGAAGAAGCTGTTGAGGCATTTTCATTCTTAGAAGATGATGATGAAAATGATGATGATAGTGATGATGTTGTTGATGATGATGATGATGAAGGGGTTGGTGGTGGTGGTGGTGGTGGTGGAGATGGTGGTAGTGGTAGTGGTAGTGGTGATGTTGGAGTAATAGAAGGAGATGTTGGTAGTAGTGGTGGTAGTGTTGGTGGTGGTGTTGGTAGTGGAGATGGTGGTAGTGGTAGTGTTGGTGGTAGTGGTAGTGGAATAGGAGGAGGAGATAGTGGTGGTGTTGGTAGTAGTGGTGTTGGTAGTGGAGATGGTGGTAGTGTTGGTGGTGTTGGTAGTAGTAGTAGTAGTGGTAGTAGTGGTAGTAGTGGAGTACAAATTCCACCTGAAGTGTCCAAAAGGTTAGCAGAATACGCAGCCAAACGTCGCCTCAAAACAACAACAACAACAACACACACAAAATCTATCACATCATCTTCATCATCAACTTTCTCGACCCCCTCATCCCCCAACAACACAACGACGACAACACAACAACACAACAACAACAACACAATAACAACACCACCAGAACAACAACAACACACACACACAGTCTCACAACGTAGGGGACTTCTCTGGGACTATGCACTCACTAGGGGAACACGAAAACGCAACGACAAAACTGCTTCCGAAACTCATGCTATTGGGTTACAAAATTCACGATACAAACTGGACACGCAATTTGATGTCGAAAAAGATGTTGGTGTTGGTGTTGGTGGTGGTGGTGGTGGTGGTGGTGGTGTAGAGGGAGAGTGTGTTGGAGGAGGAGAAAGATTAGTGATAGATGGAGAGTGTGTTGGAGGAGGAGGAGGAGTAGTGATGGAGGGAGAGAGTGTGGAAGGAGAGAGAAAGGGAGGGATAGGAAGGGAAGAAGAAGAGAGAAAGGGAGGGATAGGAAGGGAAGAAGAAGAGAGAAAGGGAGGGATAGGAGAGGTAGGAGAAGGGAAAGAGGGAGGGGTAGAGAGAGAGAAAGTGAAAGAAGGAGGAAAAAGAGAGGTAGGAGGCGAGGCAGAGGGAAGGAGAGAAGAAGAAGGAGGAGGGAAAGGAAAAGGAGAGAGAGAAGGAGGAGGCGAGGAAGGAGGGGCAGAAGGAGGGATAGGGAGTAAAGAGGTAAGGGGTAAAGAGGGAAGAGAAGGAGGAAAAGAAGAGAAAGAGGGAGGAATAGGGAGTAAAGAGATAAGGGGTAAAGAGGGAGGAGGAGGCGAGGAAGGAGGGGCAGAAGGAGGGATAGGGAGTAAAGAGATAGGTGTCATAGTAGGTGTATTAAAGAAACCATCGTATGACACCACAACCAACACCACCGTCAGTAGTTGTCATCGTAGTCGCCTTCGTCGTCGCCAGCAGTGTCTGAGGGTATCGTGGGGGGACCTACCTGACCCCCACCACTACACTGACACGTCCCCCATAACCCCCTCCGAGTCCCCCCTACCCCTACCCCCCTCCAAACCCCACCAGAACATTGACACGTCCCCCCTACCCCCCTCTGAGTCCCCCTTACCCCTACCCCCCTCCAAATCCCACCAGAACATTGACACGTCCCCCCTACCCCCCTCCGACCCCCCCTACTCGTCCCCCCCCATTAACCTGCCCCCGCACCCCCCTAAAATTGAAATTAAGGCTTATCGTGTTACTAAATTATAAAGTGTTAATAATATGTTAATAAATGATTCCTGCAAACATCCACACAACAACAATAATAATAACAACAATAACAATAACAAATACAACAATAATAACAATAACAACTATAACTGCTGCAGCCTCCAGAAATCTACGCCACCCACTACACTACATGGCACAACACACACACACACACACACACACACACACTTACTTGCTGCAGCCTCCACAAACCCACACCACCCACTACACTACATGGCACAACACACACACACACAAACACTTACTTGCTGCAGCCTCCACAAACCCACACCATCCACTACACTACATGGCACAACACACACACACACAAACACTTACTTGCTGCAGCCTCCACACCATCCACTACACTACATGACACAACACCCACACATGCCAAGGAACATCCAAACAACACCCAGTACACCATACCATACACAAATACTATCATCTCTTACACCCTGCCCACCCCAAACCAATCTCCAAAAACACATCCATACTCCAATCACTCATCAATCCATCCAAACACTCAAAAACAACACACAGCTGCATGTACCACCTCCTGACATCCACCCATCTGAATATACATACTCCAATTACTCATCAGTCCATCCAAACACTTAAAAACAACACACAGCTACATGCACGACCCCCTGACATCCACCTATCAGAATCCTCCCTTCCCCGCGAAGACAAAGTCCACCTGGCCAGGTTGAGAAGCGGCCACCATCCGGCTCTTCTGACAAACCAAAAGAAACTAGACAGAGCCATCACAGATACCTGCCCAGGATGCAACACAGCACCCCATTCTATTAAACACATTATTGAAGACTGCAACGAACACAACGACAGCCTGAGGAACTTCAACAACAACAACAACAATAATAACAACAACAATAACAGCAAATACAACAACAATAATAACACAACAAGAATAATAATAACAACAACGACAAACTAAACTATAAAAGTGTTAATAAATGATTCCTGTAAACACCCCCACACAACAACAATAATAACAATAACAACAACAATAATAACAAGAACATGAACAACAACAATAATAACAACAACAACTACAACAATAAATACAATAACAAAAACAATAATAACAAATACAACAACAACAACAATAACAACAACGAAGACAACAACAATAACAACAAAATGTATATTATTTGTTTGATTATTAAAATGTTTCCTGGCATATTTTGGAGGAATTAAGGCACTCCAATTATTACTACTATTATTATTATTATTATTACTCCTATTATTATTATTACTATTACTACTATTATTACAATTACTATTGTTATTGTTACTCCTATTATTATTATTATTATTATTATTACTATTATTATTATTATTACTATTACTATTATTATTGTTACTCCTATTATTATTATTATTATTACTATTACTATTATTACTCCTATTATTATTATTACTATTACTCCTATTATTATTATTACTAGTACTCTTATTATTACTATTAATCCTATTATTATTACTATTATTATTATTACTATTATTATTATTATTATTACTATTATTATATAAAACTATGTTACTGCATATTATTATATTCTATCTTAAAATAATTATCATAACTTCCAATATAATAATTATATATATCCCTTTAATACACACACACACACACATACAAACACACACACACACACAATCCTTTTAACACACACAAACACACACAGGCTCAGAAAAAAAACTTAGTGTGTATGGTAATGAATAACACACACACAAACACACACATACACAAACACAAACACACACACACACACACACACATACTGAAGCTCAGAAAAAAACTTAGTGTGTATGGTAATGAATAACACACACACACACATACAAACACACATACATACACACAAACATAATCCTTTTAACACACACACACAAACACACACACATACAAACACACACACACAAACACACATACAAACACACACACACACACACACACACACATAAGCTCAGTAAATATAAGATTATTAAATTTAGTAAATAATTTTATCCTTCAAAAATAGTAATTAATAAAAAAATATGTATTTACTGTCTCTCCTTTCTCTCTCTCTCTCTCTTTATTTCCTTCTCTTTCTCTTTTTATATCCTTTCTCTCTCTCTCTCTCTCTCTCTCTTTTTATATCCTCTCTCTCTCTTTTTATCCTTTCTCTCTCTTTTTTTATATCCTTTCTCTCTCTCTCTCTCTCTCTTTATTTATTTCCTTTCTTTTTATATTCTTTCTCTCTCTCTCTAATCCCTTCTCTCTCTTTATTTATTTCCTTTCTCTCTTTTTATATCCTTTCTCTCTCTCTCTCTCTCTCTCTCTCTCTCTCTCTCTCTCTCTCTCTTTATTTATTTCCTTTCTCTCTTTTTATATCCTCTCTCTCTCTCTCTCTCTCTCTCTCTCTCTCAAATAAAAATTATATATTGAGAAATAAACAAATAATAATGCGTTTTATTTCCCTTACTAATAAAAAATAAATAAATATATCTACAAATTCAATAATAATTAACTTAAGTAAATAAATGTAAAAAAAAAAAATTCTTAAGTTTTCTTTGAATTTTTTTGATATGGTAACTATTATATATATATTTTTTTTTAATTCTAATTATGAATCATATTTTAATAATTTTTAAGTTATATTAGGTATCTATTTACATTTATTGTCGTTCTGTTGCAGTGTTGCCAGATCCGGCTTGGTTCAGGTATAGTCTGCTGTGGTCCAGGTTAGGTCAGGTCAGGTCAGGTTAGGTAAGGTCTGGTTAGGTCTGGTTAGGTTAGGTTAGATTAGGTCAGGTCAGGTTAGGTTAGGGTAGGTCAGGTTATGTTGGGTCAGGTCAGGTCAGGTTAGGTTAGGTTAGGTTAGGTTAGATCAGGTTAGGTCAAGTTAGATCATATCAGGTTAGGTTACATTAGATCATGTTAGGTTAGGTTAGTTTAAGTTAGGTCAGGTAATATTTATTTGTGCTGGTGACTGTACCCCGGAGCTAACAAACCCACCGTCTGTAGTCTTCCTTGTTGTTGTTGTTGATGTTCTCCCGGGGCAGAATGGCCTCCTGCCCCACAGACCCCTGGTACACTCTGGTAGCAGTGAAAAAACAAATTAAAATAAAGGAGGGGCTGCATGTCCCTATATGCCTGGGGCTACCGAAGCACATCCCAAGGAAATGGGACCAGAGCTTACTGGACCAGGGAGTCTGGGGGCCTCATTGGGGGGAAGGCTTTGATCACACAGCCAGTGGTGTGGGCCCAAGTCCATGTTACTACAAGAGGTACAAGTGGGGCCGTACCTTCCATGAGACCAGCCCTGAAGGCACCATAAGGGGGGAGGGAGTTTACACTGCTGTATACAAAGGGAAATACACCCCCCGTGTGCTGGTGATCCACACACCAGTGGAAAAAACGGCCTCCGGTTGCAGTACACCTCACGTGTATTTTTAATCCATGTGGACAGATCTCGTCAAATCCACTAGAAAGTGACCAGATCCTACAACAATCTTTATTCTAGCCCTGTGGGGGATAACTAAAGCCCATGTCACACGGACACTTTTTCTGGCATCTTTTGGTATTTTGGTAGCAAAAGATGCTCGTACGCCCGTGCATCTTTTGGTAGCAAACAGGAAGACGCTTGACTTTGTTTACATACTGGAGCTGCAGACCACTCCGCACAGTACAAGATTCGAACGATACAGTAATAACTCCGTAGCCTAATGAACAAACCAAGTTTTTTTCCCTAATATAAACAGTTTTTGCTTGTCATTTGGCTATTATATAATAATATTTGTTACATTAAAAACATAATAACGTGTCAGATACTTTATTTAAGGCATACTAGATCAAAACATCTGAGATATGACAAGTTTGGACAGCCAATCACACGTCGATAAGTTAGGAGCCCGGTGGCAAGAGAATCCTTCCTGGTCAGATTATATGCCAGAACGGATTGTAAGCCTCACAAACCACACATTACTGTTACTATGAGTGCATAATATGTTGACCACATGAATTGTTACACAGGTTTTATAAAGAGAGAGGTCATTATTGTGGAAGTACTGTATTGCAATGAATGGTCTACCAAGTGACTGAGTGATTGTTTTGGTTTGTGGGAAGACGCCAGACGCCCGTGGAAGATGCTGCTAGACGCAGGGTCCATAGAATACAGGGTCGGCTCACAGCCTGACTGAAATTTGTCATTTCCGCGCATGACATAGGTGGAAGTGAGAGCGATTGGTTCATCCCAGGTATGGCCACCAGTCCACAACTGACAGCCAAGGTATTCAGAGGTCCCATGACACCCGTTTTCTGTTGTCCTGGTGCCCATTTTGGTGCAGAGATACTTGATTTCTATAATGCCTTCGCATTGTGCAGTACATGGGTGTAGAACTAACAGACATAAAGGAAGAGACATTAATTATCACCGATTTCCCCGAGATGAGAAACAAAGAAGAGATTGGATAAAATTTTGCATAAGATCAGACTATTTTAACTCATCAAATTCTTTTATATGCAGTCGTCACTTTGAAGCTGTCTTAACTACCAGCAGCTACTACTACCACTACTATTATTGTTACACTAATTTTATTAGGAGTATTATACTGGTATTGTAGTTACAATAAAAACAATAACAGTATTATACTACTATTGTAGTTACAATAATAATGAATATAATAACAATAATTACAATATTATTATTATTCTTATCATTATTATTATTATTAAAAAAGGTATAGGAGGATGAAACAAAATATTTTCTTTATAATCGAGTACTTACTGGAACGTCTTGCTACTCAGTACACATTTGTGTACAGTGGACTGTTTTAGTTGTTTACCTTAGCCATGTATCGCTGTACCAGACAGTTTAAAGAAAGAGAGAGAGAGCATAAGAGCGGGAGAGAAGGCAAGCAATATTAAAAGACCAGCTTGAACATAATTCTGGAAAAGTTCTGGTTGATGTGTGTGTGCTCATAAATCCCACCTGATGCTGTGTTATTAAGGACCCTGTGATCGTGTATGAAAATTGGAGGCTTCTGATTCCTCCTGACTATGCCGGGAAACACTATAAAATTTATTACAGCTTGATATGTTAGACTTTCTTTTTCCTGATAAAAATGTGTATTGTTTACCATGTAGTGTTAGTTTCCCATTTTTCACGTTTTCCTTTTCACACACACACACGTCAGTGACGTCAAGGGAAGTTGGTGGGAGTAGTGGGGGGTTAGACTAATCTGCGCGTGAGCTGACCCTGTATTCTATGGACCCTGGCTAGACGAATCCACCGTGTGACTACACGCGCACTTTTTGCCACCAGTACGGGCATCATTTGGTAGCAAAATACCAAAAGATGCCAGAAAATATCTCTCGTGTGACACGGGCTTAATATTCACAGAGAATAAAGTCAGCCCCACTGGGCCCAGTCTTCCTTGTTGTACCACCTAATGGGGTCATCTCACCACCTACCTACCCACAAGGAATGAGAAATAGTAAGAGAGAGAGACAGACAGAACAGACCACGGTGTTGTAAAGGATGACAATTTTCTCATTACTAGATAGAACCACAACCCTCACCAGTGGGAAGAGGTGATAGAGAGGTGGGAAGAGGTGATGTTTCTCTCCTTTACATACTCTTCCACTCTGTTCTGCCATCTAACCGGAGGTCTGCCTCTCACACCAGGTGCCACAACTTCACTTCCATACACCTTCTTTACAAACTCCACACCTTACATACACCTTCTTTACAAACTCCACACCTTCCATACACCTTCTTTACAAACTCCACACCTTACATTCTCTCCACATGTCCAAACCATCTCAATGTATCACGTTTCACTCTCTCAACCACTCCACACCTCTCATATACACTCTCATATACACACTCATACCACACCTCTCATACACACTCATACACACACTCATACCACACCTCTCATACACACACTCATACACACTCTCATACACACACTCATACCACATCTCTCATTACTTTCTCCATCCCACCTATTATTATACTATTATACTATTATATATACTATTATACTATTATATATACTATTATACTATTATATATACTATTATACATACTATTAACTAAACTATAATATTAATGTACAATTTAATATCACAACTTCAAATATTATTAATCTTTATTTCACAACATTACAATATACAAAAAATTATTACATCATATTAATTTATCTGTTGTTATTAATTATGAGGATAATACAGTGTTGGTATGTTGGAGTGACTTAATTGATTCCTCCAAAGTATGCCATGAAATAAACAAACAAACAAATAAACTAACAAATAAATAGACAAACAAATAAACAAACAAACAGATAAACAAACAAACAAACAAATAAACAGACATACAAACAGATAAACAAACAAACAGATAAACAAACAAACTAACAGACAAACAAACAAACAAACTAACAGACTAAAAAACAGACAAACAAACAAACAGACAAACAAACTAACAGGGCTAGATTAACAAATATAATAATAATAATGGCTTCCTTTTGTTGTTGTTGTTATTTTTGTTGTTGTTGTTGCTTGGAATAGTTTGGATGAATCAGTTTGCTCCAGATTTAATTAGGGGGGTGCGGGAGTATGGGGACAGGCTTGGGGGGGGTTTTGGGGGGTGCGGGAGTAGGGGGACAGGCTTGGGGGGTGGACTGGGGGGGGGGGGGTGCGGGAGTAGGGGGACAGGCTTGGGGGGGTGGACTGGGGGGGGGGGTGCGGGAGTAGGGGGACAGGCTTGGGGGGGGGGGACTGGGGGGGGGTGCGGGAATAGGGGGACAGGCTTGGGGTGGGTAGAAAGCCTGTCCCCCTACTCCCGCACCCCCCCCAAGCCTGTCCCCCTACTCCCGCACACCCCAAACCCCCCCCAAGCCTGTCCCCCTACTCCCGCACACCCAAAACCCCCCCCCCAAGCCTGTCCCCCTATTTCCGCACCCCCTTAACCCCAACATTGTATTACCCACTTAATTAATATATGTAATAATAAATATATATGTTTTTATTATTTAAAAAAAAAAATTAACAGCGGTTGTATGCATAAATATCCATAGTACTGTGTGTGTGTGTGTGTGTGTGTGTGTGTGTGTGTGTGTGTGTGTGTGTGTGTGTTTTACCTGTATGATGATGACACACACACACACACACACACACACATCGTACATGTAAAACACACACACACATCGTACATGTAAAACACACACACACACATACACACATCTCCGACAGGTAAAACACACACACACATATCCGACAGGTAAAACACACACACACACACACACACACACACACACACACACACACCACACAAATAATAATTAACGTTCTTGAATAACATCGCCATATAATATTCACCTCTATAATTTATAATATTATGTCTTGAACTCTCAGGAAAAAAATAGAATTGGTTTGTTTATAAAGTTAGTGAAGAGTTATATGTCACTAAAAATAAAAATAATAATAAAAATAATAATGATAATAAAAATAATAAGAAAAATTTAGAAAAATAATAAAAATAATAATATTAATAATAACGAAAATGATAATAATAATAATAACAACAATAAAAATAATAATAATAATAATAATATTGCCGGCTCTATGTTCGTTGTCACACTATGCGGCGGCACTGCTGCGGCATAACACACACACACACACACACACACACAAATGAGAGGTATCACAAACTGTGGTGCCGCACCTCACTGCATCATTCTGCAACATTGCACTGCGCCACATGTCACGGCAAAACATACACAGTTTTATGTACAGTCTGTAAAAAAAGTTTCGTTAGCACCCCTAGGTTAATTTTCCCCTTGGTAAGCTTGGTAATGTTGGTACTGGACTGACTGTACAGGTGTTGGTACCTTGTGTCATCTGGGACGGGTATTGTCTTCACCCCGGCCAATAATATGTGGGCCGTGTCATCTGGGACGGGTATTGTCTTCACCCCGGCCAATAATATGTGGGCCGCGTCATCTGGGACGGGTATTGTCTTCACCCCGGCCAATAATATGTGGGCCGTGTCATCTGGGACGGGTATTGTCTTCACCCCGGCCAATAATATGTGGGCCGTGTCATCTGGGACGGGTATTGTCTTCACCCCGGCCAATAATATGTGGGCCGTGTCATCTGGGACGGGTATTGTCTTCACCCCGGCCAATAATATGTGGGCCGCGTCATCTGGGACGGGTATTGTCTTCACCCCGGCCAATAATATGTGGGCCGTGTCATCTGGGACGGGTATTGTCTTCACCCCGGCCAATATGTGGGCCGTGTCATCTGGGACGGGTATTGTCTTCACCCCGGCCAATATGTGGGCCGCGGCACTGACAACTTTTTTAGTTTAAAAGTTTAGCTAATTTTAAATTAAATTTTGATTGTTCAAGAACTTTTACTATTTAACTATTCATTATTATACATAAGGAAATGAGTCTGAATATTTTAGAACAAAAATAATCCTGAAATACCCAGAAAAAATAGCACTGGGTGAAACAACGTCATTCCTACTTGGCTGGCCATGACACACAGAGTGACACAGTGGCCAGGGACAGGGAGGGAAGAGGGACAGGGAGGGTGGTGGAGGTATGACACTCACCAGTCAACATTACCAACATTACATCACACTGTTAAAAGGATGGTAACGAAACTTTTTTTGCCGACTGTACATGGTTACACTGTTTGGCCAGGCCGTAAAGTGTGACAACGACCTTATTGCCATTCTGCAACGGCCTATCACGTTTCAATATGGCCGCCTCATAGTGTGACAACAGCCTATCACGTTTCAATATGGCCGCCTCATAGTGTGACAACGGCCTATCACGTTTCAATATGGCCGCCACCAGCCTTGTGTCTCGGGCCTAAATGTAAAACTAAGATTCTTAACGAGTTACTAAAAAAATATACTACAATATAAAAATAATTGTTATTTTTATAAAGTTAGTTAGGAATGAATCGAGTAACTACAAAATAATTGGTTTGTTTATAAAGTTAGTTATGAATGAAACGAGTAACTAATTGATAAGAAATAAAATATATACATACATACGTAAAAAAATAATATGTCCAATTATGAATGAAATGAGTCACTAAATTAGAAGAAATATTTACATCGATCACTAATTTAACAAAAATATATATATACACATATTTATAAAACTATTATATATTAAACTATGCATCAAATGAGTCACTAAATCAGAAAAAAATTTAATGAAAAAAAAAAAATAATAATAATAATAAAAATAAAAAAAATCTTGAATATAAAACTATGGATCAAATGAGTCACTAAATCAGAAAAAAAAAAAAATAATAATAATAATAATAATAATAATAATAAAGAAAAATATATATATACAAAAAATAATAATAGAAAATAAAAAATCTTGAATATAAAAAACCTATGGATCAAATGAGTCACTAAATCAGAAAAAAAAAAAAAAAAAATAATTATAATAATAATAATAATAATAAAAAAATAAAAAATAATAATAATAATAATAATAAAAATAAAAAATAATAATAATAAAAAATAAACTAAATCTTGAATAATTACAAAACTATGGATCAAACGACTCGCTAATCCATGGAAAATTATCAAACGTTTCGTCAAAGTCATTTTCGTCAAGTGGTGTGAAGTTATTGTTGTTATTATTATTATTATTATTATTATTATAATTATTGGACAGCAAAGCACCATTGATATAACTATTCTTAGCTAATGGCAAATGACTACTACTACTATTATTACTACTACTATTATTACTACTACTACCACCAACCACACCCCCTACAACACCCCCTACCCCTCCCCCCCCACCCCCACCACCACCTATGCTGCATCTACCGGTACCAGTAGCGGTCGTGGTAGTACCGGTAACTAATACTTTGTTAGGGTCCGTACTAACTACCTTCTTGGGTGTACTCGTTACCAGGTCGCAGAAAAAATCCTCCTTCAAATTTTCACAGTGTTGGAGGAAGGCATCGACCTCGACGGCTGGTGTGTGTGTCAGTGTGTTTGTGTTTGTGTGTGTGTGTATGTGTGTGTGTGGTCCGGGGTTGGATAATACTTCGTGACTTGCGTATTTTGTATAGACGCCGTTCATACCACTTAATACATTATGCTGTTGTTGTTGTTGTTGATGTGGTGTTTGTTGTTGTTGTTGTTGTGGATTGATGACCCCCACTCCCACACTCGGACCCCCCCCCACCACCAGACGCTCCCCCACCCCACCTGTGAGGGCCCCTAACGTTAACCAGTAGGGGGGAGACGGCGGTGGGTAGGGCCCGGGCACTGACGGCCCCTTGGGAACAGGCCCGTCGAGGTGGGTGGCCTGCTTGTCCCCGGGCCAGACGCAGTAGGGGGCTCTGAAGGAGTGGTACGGCCGCCCCGGACGACACGGACTTAACTAGCGAATCATGGTGACCTAAACGACCTGGATGGAGTAGGGGGGAACTAACTGACCTTTGACCTCCCCTCCAACCACCCCCTCCACCACCCCCCCCACTGCCACCAACACTACTACTATTACTACTACTATTATTATAATCATGACTACCCCTCCAGCTACTACTACTACCACCACACCACCACCGTCACTATACCCTGTCCTATCGTCCTGGCCTGGGGGTGGGGGGCGTAGTAGGAGGGACGGGGAGGGGGAGGCATGGTGTTGGGGGTAGGGTTGGGTGTGGGTGAGGTCTGTACTACCCCCCACCCCCCCTCCGCCCCCCCC
>JAWQEG010004857.1:0-15000 GCA_033782935.1 Petrolisthes cinctipes
CACCATCACCACCATCATCACCACCACCACCACCACACTACAACCAACACCTCCTTCACCACCACCACCACACTACAACCAACACCTCCTCACCACCACCAACACCACCATCATCATCACACCACCACCACCACCACACTACAAACAACACCTCCTTCACCACCACCACCACCAACACAACAACATAACACTGAACCACAACACCTCCATCACCACCACCACACTACAACCAACACCTCCTTCACCACCACCACCACCACCACCACAACAACAACAACAACACAACCAACAACACCTCCATCACCACCACCACCACCACAACAACAATAACACAACCAACAACACCTCCATCACCACCACCACCACCATCACCACCACCACAACACCACCAAAACCACATCAACCCGTGTAATGTCGAAATGTGTATATGGCACTGTAGAGAAGAGGGTCGTCGTTGTCGTCGTCGTTGTTGTTGTTGTTGTTTGGGGGTCATCTCACCACGGTATAGATTTTGGTTAGATGATCTCGCAATAGTTTTTTTAGCTGGAAGATCTTGCAATGTTTCTTTTCTATACGTGTCATTGCAATGTGTGATGTTGGTGGACTGTATTTTTTTCCGTTTGTGGACTGTATTTTTTTCCCGTTTTGTGACTGTATTTTTTCCCGTTTGTGGACTGTATTTTTCCCGTTTGTGGACTGTATTTTTTTCCCGTTTGTGACTAATTTCTTTCTCGTTGTGGCCAGTGTTTTTTTTTTTTTTTTTCGTTTTTTACATTTTTGTCATGGACTGGAGGAATCAATTTTTTTTATGAAATTACTCCATGTGTGATGTTGGCAACCGTGAACTGTTTAATTACATTGTCTTGGGCTGGTGGAATCAATTATCTAATATAATTTATATAATTGACGGGAGGAATTAATTTTTTTATAATATTGATTTAAAGTGAGGAATTAAAATTTTTATATATTTTATTTAACGGGAGAAATAAAATAGTTTATATAATTTAATTGACGGATGGAATCAAACATTTAATATTTGATTGAAGGGATGAATTATACATATTATAATATTTGAATAACGGGAGTAAAAATCAAACTATTTTTTTTTATAATTATATTCGATTATGTTATTATCCCTTGTCTGTATAGATAGGCTTAACAGTACTAACGTGGAAATATTGAGGAGGTAATCTGAACACCAACATGACCTTTGCAGCACCATACAGCCAAACGGTACTTACATACATACATACTGTACATACATACATACATACGTGGTGGAAATGAGGCCAATCTTAGACGAACGAACGGTACTGCAACTCATCCTCCCACAACACACACATACACACACACGATTATCCCTGAACCCTGTGTATGCATGCTGAGAAAAACCCACTTTTTTTTAGACAGAAGTATTTATTCTGGACGTTTTCGGAGGCATCAGCCTCCCTCTTCAGCAGTACAGAGTAATCTGATTCTACTCTGTACTGCTGAAGAGGGAGGCTGATGCCTCCGAAACGCCCAGATAAATACTTTCTGTCTAAAAAAAGTGGGTTTTTCTCAGCATGTTGCTCTTCACGTCATTGTGAATTACCACTCCCCTGTGTATGCAGCATACCTCACTCACTCCATCTCTTAAGAAGGTAGTACAGTGTTGGTACATCTGGAACAACTGATTCCTCCAAATTATTCCAAGCAACAAGACACCATTATTTTTGTCAATCTGGTCCTGTTTCCTGGCATAATATATGGAGGAATCAAGGCACTCCAATGTACAAATGTTTACTACCCCTTAAACGGTACCCAAGACAGACATACAGACATACATACAGTACATATCACTTGACCTCTCTCTCTCCTCCATGGTGATGATTACTTAAGGTTTTCAAGTGTTTATACTACTACCGGTACTACTAAATCAAAACAACAACAACAAATGCTACTACTACTACTACTACTACTACTACTACTACTACTACTACTACTACTATTACTACTACTACTACTACTACTACTACTACTACTACTACTACTACTAAAACAATAACAACCACAACCACAACAACTACGAATACTACACACCACACCACAACAACAACAACAACAAAAATAACAACCACAACAACAACAACAACAACTACTACTAATATTTACCTCTTCCTACATCACTCATCACAAAGATTAATATCATACACAGCAGCACAACCAACAACAAACAAACAAACAAACACTCTTACATGAACCCACAACCACCCAGAGAGTTAAGGTGGTAATTCTTTTTTGGAGTGCCATGATTCCTCCAAAGTATGCTAGGAAACACGACCAGAAGAGCAAAAATAATAGTGTTCTGTTGCTTGGCATAGTTTGGAGGATTTGGTTGCTCCATATGTACAGTACCAACACAAAACTTCCCCATTAAGTTATCTGAAGAAGTTGCCATAAAAATTTGGTGTGTACGTGTTGACCTCACTCATACACTTATACTTACTAACTTGACCCTGTTAGACAATTGACCTTTGACAACAACAGGTGGGTCAGGCAAGGGGTCAACTCACTGTCAATAAATGGAAGATAGTCTGTGTTTTATTTTTATATATATTTATATATATTTTTTCCCACTAGGGGTCATGTGGTCTCAATTTTACCTACATCTTGTTGTTGTTTTTTTTGAACTCTTGAAGGGACTCTATTTCACTTTCTGTAAATTATTATTCTTTGTGGGTGTACTACTCCTACTACTACTATTGCTTCTACTACTATTACTACTACTACTACTACTACTACTACTACTTACTACTACTACTACTACTATTACTTACTACTACTACTACTCCTTCTATTAATACTACTACTACTGCTACTACCTATATTATAACAAAAATACTACTACCGCTACTACTACTACTACTACCACCCTTAGACCCCAAATTAAATCTAAAGAAACAATAATAATAATAATAATAATAATAATAATATGGACGTTAATAACCAACATGGGAAGAGAGGTTCATATAATTATACGTGTTTTGAGTATGATGACACAAGGAACACCCAACCAACCAACCAACCAACCAACACACCAACCCTTACGACACAACACATTCCAACCAGTCCTTCCCCTATACACCCATCTCCCTTCGACCTCTTTCCCCATCATCTCCCTATACATGCTTTCCTCCCTCCCTTCCCTTCCTTTCCTATATCCATGCCTTTCTCCCCTCCCTTCTCTTCCCCATCATTTCCCTTCGACCTCTTTCCCCATCCTCTCTCTATCCATGCTTTCCTCCCTCCCCTTCTTTCCCTACTCATGCCTTCCTCCCTTCCCTTCCTTCCCTATCCATGCTTTCCTCCCCTCCCTTCCCCTTCCCTACCCACACATCCCTTTGACTCCCTTCCCTTCCCTACCCACACGTACCTCCCTTCCCCTCCCCTCCTTCCCTACCCACACCTCCCCTCCCCTTCCTTCCCTACCCACACATCCTTCCCCCATCATCTCCCTACCCACACCTACCTCCCTTTCCCTCCCTTCCCTACCCACACCTACCTCCCTTCCCCTCCCTTCCCTACACACACATCCCCGCCCCTCCTTCCCTACCCAAACCTCCCCTCCCCTCCTTCCCTACCCAAACCTCCCTTCCCCTCCTTCCCTACCCACAGCTACCTTCCCCTCCCTTCACCCCCTCTTTCCCCACCATCCTTGCCTTTCCTCCTCTCTATACACCTTGCCACACGGTTGACCTATAGAGAAAGTTTTTGCTCCTCTACCTGTTGCCTCATTTATGCAGGGAGCGGCCAGTTTAAGTTGTTATGTCAAGCCGAAGGGGATGTAAAAACTCACGAGGCAAGAGTCAGAGAGAGAGAGAGAGAGAGAGAGAGAGAGAGAGAGAGAGAGAGAGAGAGAGAGAGAGAGAGAGAGAGAGAGAGAGAGAGAGAGAGAGAGAGAGAGAGAGAGAGAGAGAGAGAGAGAGTGGCTGTGTGTGAGTGTGAGTGCCTGTGTGTGTGTGTGTGTGTGTGTGTGTGAAAGAGTACTTAAAAATTCTGGGTCATATATTATTTTGGGAAAAGATCCTATCAAACAGAAATAAACAGAGCCATCGTGTCGAGTGAGTTGGCTACATTAATTAATATTCTGAGACACGTCAATCAGGATACATAATGATATCCACGTGAAAGGTTAATTAATTCTTATCAACCAACTGAGAGGTTTACACTAGTGAGGTTAGGTTAGGTTAGGTTAGGTGAGGTGGGTGGTGGTAGACAAGTTTGGTTAGGTGAGGTTAGGTTACGTCAGGTTAGGTTAGGTGGGTGGTTGTAGACAAGTTTGGTTAGGTGAGGTTAGGTTAGGTTAGGTGAGGCAGGTGAGGTGGGTGGTGATAGACAAGTTTGGTTAGGTGAGGTTAGGTTACGTCAGGTTAGGTTAGGTTGGTGGTTGTAGACAAGTTTGGTTAGGTGAGGTTAAGTTAGGTTACGTCAGGTGTGATTGCAGATAGGTTAGGTTAGGTTAGGTGAGGCAGGTGAGGTGGGTGGTGGTAGACAAGTTTGGTTAGGTGAGGTTAGGTTACGTCAGGTTAGGTTAGGTTAGGTTAGGTTAGGTTAGGTTAGGTTAGGTTAGGTTACGTCAGGTTAGGTTAGGTGGGTGGTTGTAGACAAGTTTGGTTAGGTGAGGTTAGGTTAGGTTAGGTTAGGTTAGGTTGGTGGTTGTAGACAGGTTAGGTTAGGTCAGGTGAGGTTAGACAAGTTTGGTTAGGTGAGGCAGGTGGGTGGGTGGTTGCAGATAGGTTAGGTTAGGTTAGGTTAGGTTGGATTGAGGTTAGGTTTGGTTAGGTTAAATGAATGAGGTGAAGTGAGGTCAGGTTAAGTTAGGTTACGTCAGGCTAAGTTAGGTGTGGTGAGGTCAGGTTAGGTTAGGTGAAGTGTAAGGTTGCAGATAGGTCAGGTTAGGTTAGGTGAAGTGGGAGGTCAGGTTAGGTTAGGTGAAGTGTGTGGTTGTAGACAGGTTAGGTTAGGTTAGGTTAGGTTAGGTTAGGTTAGGTGTGTGGTTGTAGACAGGTTAGGTTAGGTGGGACCGTGGGTGGTAGCAGACAGGTTGTGTGTGTTGGCAGTGTCTCAAGAAGCGTGTTGGCAGAAAAGTGAGTCAGGTTAGGCGAGCATGGAAAGGGAAAGTGAGGACATGATGAAGAGAGAGAGAGAGAGAGAGAGAGAGAGAGAGAGAGAGAGAGGCCAGCGAGAACGAACTCACCTATAACCTACCAACCAACTGCCAACCTACACTAAACCTGTCTGTCTGTGTGTGTGTGTGTGTGTGTGTGTGTGTGTTTGTCTGTCTACCTTTCTCACCAGTGAACCTGTCTGTCTCTTTGTCTGTCTATCTCTCTCACCGGTGAATCTGTTTGTCTGTCTGTTTTTCTCTCTGTCTACCTCTCTCACCACTGAATCTGTTTGTCTGTCTGTGTGTCTGTCTAACCCTCTCACCAGCATCTTAATTAATTTTCTCTCCTACGTAACCTTTATCTTATTCATAATATTGAACACTTAATTAACCTGTCTGTCTCTCTGTCTGTTTGTCTACCTCTCTCACCATTCCCTTTATTTCCTCTCCTGCCTGGCCCTTCTAATGTTTACCTGTTCTATTATACTGTATTAAATAAATATATATATATACTGCCCTGTTTTGTCCCTCCCTCGTTCCTTGTTTTTCTTTACTCAATTTTTCATCTTACCTTTCATTTCTCTTGCTCCTCTCTCAGTCTTTCTTTTTCTTCCTCCTCCCTCTCTCCCTCTCTTCCTCTTCATCTTCCTCCCTCCCTCTTCATCTTCCCTTTCCTTTCTCCTTTAATTCCTCTACCCTATGCACCCTGACCCATTCCTTCTGCCCCCTCTTGCTCCACTCATAGTCTTTCTTCTTCTCCCTCCCTGCCTCTCAGTGAAATGGCATGAGCCCCTCCCATCCCTTCAGCTAGTCAGTCAGTCACACCTTTCCCCTCCCCATTCACTTGGCCTTGAACCGCAACACACACACACACACACACCTCTCTCTCACACACACCTCTCTCTCTCTCTCTCTCTCTCTCTCACCAACTTCATTGTCCATGTATTTACCCTCGTCAACACAACCACCACCTTGGGCACATAAATATTCATTCAAAACACAACATTATCTATCAATCATTTCCCTTCACTCCTCGCACTGTTGGTATATCTGGAGCATATGATTCCTCCAAGCAACAACCACAACACCATCCATTAATCTTTTACGTAACTGCATCCATGGTCCCGTTTCCTGCATGGCATATAATTTTGGAGGAATCAAGACACTCCGATGTAGTACAACCATAAGTAGCAAAGTTATATTATTGTCATTTGTTGATTTGACTGACACTTACTGACGACTTACTGCTACTTGTTTTTGGATATGGTTTGTTCGATCCGGATTGACAAGTGTTCTGCATGTTCTGTGAAGTGCAACCTTTATTCACACACATGTATGTACTGTACATTCTCTCTCTCTCTCTCTCTCTCTCTCTCTCTCTCTCTCTCTCTCTCTCTCTCTCTCTCTCTCTCTCTCTCTCTCTCTCTCTCTCTCTCTCTCTCTCTCCGACCCACACACACACACACACTGAAAAATTTAATGCTCTGTGCAGTGCAATCCCCTATTCACACCACACACACACACACACACACACACACTGAAAAGTATATAATGTCCTTGACCAGAACCAGTTATAAGATGACCTCCCTCCTTCCCCTATCCCCCCTCCCTCCCTCCCTCCGTGGCCGACCAAAAGAAGGGTCACTCATAGGTCGGTTCTCTGTGACTTTCGACCTATTCTCCTGTTGCTAATCCGGCCGCATTCCTAGACCTTCGGGATTGGGGGATGTAGTGGGAAAAAAAAATAAATAGTGTGTCGTGAGTGTTCTGTCTTCTTAGTCCTTGGAAATAGAGAGGGGGACCTGACCAAATAATTATGACCCTGCAATGTGGTAGTGTGTGTGTGTGTGTGTGTGTGTGTGTGTGGTGGGGTGGGGGGAGGGAGAGTGTGTGTTGGGGGGGGGGAGAGTGTGTGTGGGGAGGGGGGGAAGGTGGGGTTTGTGGGTTGGGGGGGGGTGGAAGGCTGGGTTTTGTGGGTTGGGAAGAGGGTTGGGGAAGGGGGGGGGGGGTCGTGTGTGTGTGTGGGGAAGGGAAGGTTTGGGGGGAGGTGGGGTTTGTGGGTTGGGAAAAGGGTGGGGTGGGGCCGTGTTTGGGAAGGGGGTGTGATGGGGTGAGTGTGGGTTGGGGAAGGGGTGGGGTGGGGCCGTGTGTGGGAAGAGGGTGGGATGAATGAGTGAGCGTGTGTGGTGGGGAAGGCGGGGTTTGTGGGTTGAGAAAGGGGTGGGGTGGGTGGGGGGGTGTAGGAAGGGGGTGGGGGGGTGTAGGAAGGGGTAGGAGAGGAGGGTCAGTGGTTTGCGGTGACAGTAATTCCCAGTAACCCAAAACACACCAAGGTCAACATCATATAATAGGTTCCGATATGAAAACCACTGGAGGCTTCTGATTCCTCCTGACTACGACCTGAAACAAACTCCTTCCATATACTGTAGGTCTGTGTGTGTGTGTGTGTGTGTATGTGTGTGTGTGTGTGTGTGTATGTGTGTGTGTGTGTTTGTGTGTGTGTGTGTGTGTGTTTCGAGGCAATATTTGATCGAGGCAATATTTGAAGGACTCGTATAACTCTAATTTTCTGACTACATTACACACAGGGTCCCTTAATTATTTATTGTTCTCACCGTGTTGTATTTCTATTGTTTTCATCTTCCTGGACAATACAGTAGATGATACATAAACATTCCTATATCCACACATGCAAAAAATATACACATTATAATTATACCTTTGTTCTTAAATTATATACATGTTTATTTGTATATATATATATATATATGTATATTCAATAGGACGAGAAGTGAGAGAGAGACCCACGAAGCCCGCAGAGAGAAGAGAAGAGGAGAGTGAGAAGGGACGAGAGGGAGGGAGGAGAACGGGAGGAGGGAACGAAGAGATGAGAGGAGAGAGGAGGGGAAGGAGGCGAGAGAAGAGAGATGACAGAGTGAGGAGAAGAGGAGGAGAAGGAGAGAGGAGGGAGAGAGAGAGGAGGAGAGTGAGGGAGAGAGAGGAGAGAGAGAGTGAGAGAGAGAGAAGAGAGAGAGAGAGAGAGAGAGAGAGAGAGAGAGAGATGAGGAGAGAGAGGAGAGAGAGAGAGAGAGAGAGAGAGAGAGAGAGAGAGAGAGAGGAGTGAGAGAGAGAGAGAGAGAGAGAGGAGAGAGAGAGAATGTGAGAGGAGGGAGGGAGAAAGGGAGACAGAGGGAGAGAGGAAGGGAGAGAGAAAGACAGACAGACAGAGAGAGACAGATAGATAGACAGACAGAGGGAGAGAGGGGGGGAGACAGACAGACAGACAGACAGAGTGAGAGGAGAAGAAGAAGGGAGGGAGGGAGGGAGGGAGGGAGAGAGAGAGAGAGAAAGGCACTATAGTGGTCGGGGTAGGTAGGTAGGTAGGTAGGTAGGTAGGTATAGGAGGGAGGGGTGGAGTGAGAGAGGGGGTCAGGTCAGAGCAGCCTATTTAAAGTGTGGCAGGAGAGGCGTACCGTCACCACAAACCTTTCAGCCTTCGTCCTCGTCAAGTGTCAACGCACCAACAACAACAACAACAACAACAAACAACAACAACATGAAGGTGAGATACTGAAACTTTCGTCCAATATAGAAAAGGAAAATATACAACAGTGAATTCATTTTGAGGTGTACAGTTAGCCATAAGATTTCCTGAACACGTCTAGCGAGATGTGGCAAACCATATCGCGTTTTTTTTTTTTTTTTTTTTTTTTTTTTTTTTACTCCAGAGTGTAGTAAAATTTAATGAATGAATGTAGGGCTCAGAATGTATCATGAACGCTGATTGGTCGATTGGAAACAAGGTGAAAAGGTTCTATGCAAAGAATATTAAAGCTCTTCTTCTTCTTATTATTATTATTATTATTATTATTATTACTCTCTGGAATAAACAAAACACGTGTTAAGGGAATATTAATTATGACCAACTGTAGTGTACAACGTAGGAAAAAAAACAAAACACAGGTGAATTATTTTGAGGTGGATAATGTGAGACAAGGTATAGGGTTCGTCAGTATTATTTATTTCCATTTCTTTTTGTGGTGTTGAGGATGCATGGTGTGGTGTTGGTACGATCCATGGTTCTGTTGTCTAGTCTATTGGGGTCATTGTAACGGTACAGGAAGATGAAAACAATAGAAAAACAACACGGTGAGAACAATAAATAATTAAGGACCCTGTGTGTAATGTAGTCAATAATCCTGCAACATATTCCAATGAGATGGCTTCGAAAAATTATACGAAACTATAGATGTTGTTGGTCTTTGCAATATTGGTTCATAAGATTCTCGCTTTTATTCAGCAGGTTGCAGAACTTTTGACTATATATGACTGTACTGTACCACATCATCGTAAACACAATGGATGTTCTTGCATACTGTCCAAAGTCTGGTTGTTACAGTATAATATTTTAAGGTGCTTCAGATCAGTGGAATCTTTTGCTGTATAGTGTAAAGTGTAATGTTATAAGATTACATAACAAGAAGGTCAAAAACGAGAGGTTAAAAATGAGCATAAAGTCAGGTCACGTGGACTGGTAGGAGGAGGGGGAGGGAATGGAAGGTGAGGGGAGGGGGTTGTGGGTAAGAAAGGACAGGTAGGAAGAGGGGGGAGGAGGGGAGGAAGGTACAGTATAGGTAAGGGAGGTGAGGGGAGGGTGTGTGTGTGGGAAGGAAAGGAGTGGTAATTCACAATGACGTGAAGAGCAACATGCTAAGGAAGACATATTTATGTCTTCCTTATGTAAAAAGTCTGGAAAAAAATTCAGTCAGTTAGCAGAGAACTTGATGTAAACATAGCCTTCAAATATACTTCTAGTATCAAAACTACTCTTGTAAGAAATAATGCCACTGTTCAGCCCCAAGCAGGAGTATACAAAATTCCTTGCAAAGACTGTGACTTAGTTTTATATAGGTGAAACTGGGAGATCTTTAGATGTTAGAATGAAAGAACATAAACGAGATATGACGAATTGTAACACAAATAATGCTAACTTTGTCCATGCATATGACAACAACCACTGTATTGATTGGAATTCTGGTAAAATGATAATTAAGTGCATCCTACCCCTACTTCCCATCCTCCCCATCCTACATACAACCAACCAATAACACCACCTCAAACACGGTCCAATTAGGGGGTCGAGACAATAACAGGTACTCTTCTATCACCACACCAAAACATGCACTGCTGTCGTCAAAATCACAACAACACTCAATATATCACAACATAAATACAGAATCTCAAGTACCCTGTGATCATGTATAAAAATTGGAGGTTTCTGATTCCTCCTAACTATGCCACGAAACAAGCTCCTTCCATATACAGTAGGTGTGTGTGTTTTGTGACAATACCTGAAGGACTCATTTACCTCCAATTTTCTGACTACATCACAGGGTCCCTTAATTAAGACGAATTAATACCAGAGCAAACTTAGCACTAGAGATCTGAGGTTGGAGGAGGAGGAGGAAGGAAAGAGAAATGAGGAGGAGGAGGAGGAGGAGGAGGAGGAAGAGGAAGGAAAGATAAACGAGGAGAAGGAGGAGGAAGAGGAAGGAAAGATAAACGAGGAGAAGGAGGAGGAGGAGGAAGAAAAGAGAAATGAGGAGGAAGAGGAGAAGGAGGAAGGAAAGAAAAACGATGAGGAGGAGGAGGAAGGAAAGAGAAATGGAGGAAATATATCCGTTCCAGTTGTGTGATAAACCCATTACCAACATCAGGGAGGAAAAACAAAAAATACAACAACGACGACGACGACTGGAGGTGAAAGTAAACTGGACCTGGTGAACTGTGATGAGTGCAATGACCAGACACAGACAGACAGATATACAGACACACACACATACAGACACACACAGATACACAGACAGACACAGAAAGACACACAGATACACAGACAGACACAGAAAGACACACAGACAGACAACCAATCAACCAACTCACTCTCAAAACAGACACACAGACAACCAACCAACCAATCAACCAACTCCCTCTCAAGACAAGACACACACACACAACCAACCAACCAACCAACTTCCTCTCAAGGCTGGACAGTAGTATATAATTATAGGGGTTAATGTTCTCACGGTCACTCCCTTTTATTTGTACAGCCACAATCAAATAACCACCAACACTTTTCTTCCATCTTAGTAAATATCTTGGTCATAAAGAACAACACGTGTATGATTTTGCAGCACCTCATAATAATAATTGAGGGGGTTGAGTTGACATAAGGTGTTGTATGATTATATTTTGATATGATACTGATTTATTTATACAATGGAAGGAAAGTGTCGGTGGTTATTTGATTGTGGCTGTACCTTTAAGAGACAATAATTATAATATAGTGTTAACCAGAATATACCTTAGCTTTCACAGTCCACAACTATTTATTATTATTATTATTTTTTTTTTTTTTTTTTTTTTTTACCTGTAAGAGAAGATAGATTAGTGTTAACCATATCAGTGTTTGTTTACCTTGGGTCTCGTGGTCACATCCTTTTACCTGTAAGAGAAGATCAGTGTTACCATATCAGTGTTACCATCACTCTCAATGTCCACAACCATTTATTATTATTATTTTTTTTTTACCTGTAAGAGAAGATCAGTGTTACCAGATCAGTGTTACCATCTGTGCTACCTATAATTTACTTTGGCTTTCACGGTCACACACAATTGTATTTTATTTTATTTTATTTATTTATTTATTTATGTTTTACCTATGAGAGAAAATCGGTGTTGTTATTCAGCAGAATATTATTAACCTTAACGTTATAACACGGTCACACCTTTTTTAGTACCTTTTATTGCTACTCAGGTTTGGTAGTGACGTGTGTTTTGGGTATGTATGTATGTATGTATATTTATTTCAATGCACTGTATGTATGTATGTATGTATATGTATATTGTTTACTTCGTCAGTTTTTGGTATTAGCGTGTCTCTTGGGTATGTATGTAATGTATGTATGTATATGTATAATTATTTCCTAACCCCCACTGTATGTATGTATAAGTATATTTTTTTACTTCGTCAGGTTTTGGTATGTATGTATATATGTATGTATTGTATGTATATGTATATTTTTTTCGTAACCCCCATTACATGTACTGTATGTATAAGTATATATTTTTTACTTCGTCAGGTTCTGGGACTAACGTGAGTTTTGGGTGTGTATGTATGTATATGTATATTTATTTCATCCCACTGTATGTATGTATAAGTATATTTTTTTACATCGTCAGGTTTTGGTACTGACGTGTGTTTTATGTAAGTATGTATGTATGTATGTATAAGTATATTTTTTTACTTCGTCAGTTTTTGGTACTGACGTGTGTTTTATGTAAGTAAGTATGTATGTATGTATAAGTATATTTTTTTACTTCGTCAGGTTCTGGTACTAGCGTGTCTTTTGGGTGTGGCTGCCTGTGCCCCTCAACAACAACAACAACAACAAGTGTTCGAAAGGCCACCACAGAGACTGGAGGAGGAGATTATTGTAAGTTAATTAAAGGGGACATTTTGTGTTGGTAAATCTGGAGCAACTGTATCCTCCAAACTATTCCAAGCAACAGAACACCATTATTTTTGTTAACTTGGGCCTGTTTCATGGCATACTTTGGAGGAATCAAGGCACTCCAATGTATGTACCAAAAAAGAATTACCACCTTAAGGGACCCTGTGTGTGATGTAGTCAGAAAATTGGAGGTATATGAGTCCTTCAAATATTGCCACGAAACACACACACACACCTATAGGGAAGGAGCTTGTTTGTTTCGTGGCATAGACAGGAGGAATCAGTAGCCTCCAATTCCCATTCATACACGATCACAGGTTTCTTAATTAAGGAGGATAATAATTCACTTTTTTTACATTAATTGGAGTGCCTTGATGATTCCTCCAAAGTATGCCAGGAAACAGGGCCAGATGAACAAAAATAATGGTGTTCTGTTGCTTGGAATAGTTAGGAGGAATCAGTTACTCCAGATTTGCCAACACTGTACTTCTCCCTTGATAGTAAAGAGAGGGTGTTGGTTATATTCCTTCGTCGGTTCAGTCTCTAAAATAATAATAACATGTTGTCTTATATATAGTTAATTCTTCAGTGAGATTTGTCTTGTGTTTGTCTCTTATATTCTTGAACGTTTATCAAAAAAAGGTTAATATTACGACACACACACACACACACACACACATACAATGACCATGGCACACACACAAATACACGTACACTAATAAGTGGCACACACACAAACACACACACACTAATAATGACACACACACACACTAATAAAGGCGCACACACACACACAAACACACACCAAAAAAAAAGCACACACACACACTAAATCACACACACACACACACACACTAAATCACACACACACACACACACACACACACACACTAATAAAGGCCTACACACACAAAAAAAAATATCACACACACACTAACAATATCACCCCTTTCTCTCCCCATATAATAAACAGAACCCCCCCCAGCCCTACAACTTTGCCTTGGCTGTGTCTGACGACGAGTTCACCAACTACCAAAGCCGAGTAGAGAGTCAAGATGAAAATGGTGTAGTGACGGGCCAGTTTGAGTATGTAGCCCCTAATGGAATCAGATATATCACCTCCTACACAGCCGACTCCATCAATGGATATCAGGTATATTATTATTATTATTATTATTATTATCTACCCTATAAAATTAATGTACTGTATAATTGATAGCAAATATTATCTTTCTTTTCTCTCTTTTTTTTTTGACAACGGGATGAAGGGTTTAGGTATATATATATATATATATATATATATATATATATATATATATATATATATATATATATATATATATATAATTGATCAATACATACATACATAAATAGATAGATAGACAGATAGATACAGTATATGAGGCATGAGGTAATATTGATCAGAAATTGTGGCACTCCTTTCTCTTAAAGGTTATGCATGTTGCAATATCTTGACTGGAAACTTGTTGCACATTGCATGATAACCAGATTCTCTCAGTCAGGAGCTTCATGCATTCCTGAGCAAACCTTTCACCGCAGAATACACTTGCAACATTTTTTTTTTGTATTTTTTTTGTGTGTGTGTGTGTGTGTGTGGCTTGTCTCGGCACATGGACTTCATGCCTATATATACTGTTACTCAAGTGTGTGTGTGTGTGTGTAGACAGATAGACAGACAATCAAACAAAATACAGAACTACAACCGTACACTGTTACTCAGGTGTGTGTGTGTGTGTGTGTGAACAAACAGACAGACAAATAACAATAACAACAAAAATAAAATATTACAGAAATCAGAACGAACACAATTGTATGTAACTCAGGTGTGTGTATAGATAGACAACCACAACAACAACAAAACTACAAACATAACAACAACAACAACCACAACAACAAAACTATAAACACACACAGTGATCCTAACACAACTAACGCATGTAACTCATGTGTGTAGGCTATATGTATGTGTATGTGTGCATAGACAGACAACCACAACAACAACAAAACTACAAACACACACACTGATCCTAACACAACTAACACCATGTACCGTCTTCCCCAGGCCACCACCAGGGAGGAACCCACCGATATCCAAATTGTGTTCCCCAAACCCGTGCCTCTGGAGCAACAAGCAGGCTACGTCCAACAATAAACAAGAATCTAAACACACCAACCAACATAATGAACTATACCATCTTTCCCTTCCTTCCTTCTTTCATTTAATATAGGGAATCAAAACAAACAAAGGACCCCCCAGTGATGTAGTCAGAAATTAATTGAAGGGTAGAGAGTCCTTCAAACATTGCCACGAAACACTCA
>JAWQEG010004857.1:25000-67500 GCA_033782935.1 Petrolisthes cinctipes
GCAAAACTTATGATCCACGCGTCTCTGTATGAGTGAGTGGGTGGGTGTGTGAGTGAGTGAGTGAGTTTGTTTGTGAGTGAGTGTGAGTGGGTGAGTGAGTGGGTGAGTGAATGAGTTTGTTTGTTTGTGAGTGGGTGGGTGTGTTTGTTAGTGGGTAGGTGAGTGTGAGTGGGTGAGTGAGTGAGTGGGTGGGTGTGTTTGTTAGTTAGTTATTGCGTGAGTGAGTATGTGAGTGAGTGAGTGAGTTTGTTAGTTGATCGGTCAGGTGGGACAATAAATATAAAGATAAATAAATAAATACATAAATAAATACATAAGTGATAAAAATATAATATAATACAATAGATAAATAAATAAATAAAAGAAAAATTACACCATAAAAATAATATATCAACCCTTATGTAGGTATGATTGTCTGTGTCTCTGTGTTTGAGTGTACGATAATATGTAGTGAAATGTGTACGATAACTCTATGTAATGAAAGTAAAGTGCGTACGATACCTGTAAACATTCTGCTCAAATTTGTTGTATGAAGAGAAGGAAATAATGGCACCGTATCCCACAGAGAGACTGAAGAAGCACTGAGTCACTGCAGCGTACCAAACCTAAACAACAAAAAGTCATGAGAATTAAGTATAAGGAGCCAGCTGTAATTAATGTAGTCAGAAAATAAAGGAGGTTAACTTAATTAGTGTGTGATTCAATTATTGCCACGAAACACAGCAGCGTAATTACCACACCAAAAAAAAGTCATGAGAATTAAGTAAGGAGCCAGCTGTAATTAATGTAGTTCAGAAAATAAAGGAGGTTAACTTAATTAGTGTGATTCAATTATTGCCACGAAACACGGCAGCGTAATTACCACACCTACACAAAGTCATGAGAATTAATTAATGGGATAATATATACTTTTGATTCCTCCAAAGTATAATAATTCCTCCAAACACAAATAATGATGACTTGTTGCTTGTAATTGTTTGGAGGAATCAGTCGCTCCAGAAGTCCAGATGGTGTGTGGACATTACTGCTAATATAATTATCATGTCTTAAATAGCATCTCTGCTAATATTAATGATACATAGACTTCTTGTGGATAAACTAAGCAGTAGTTGTGTGTGTGTGTGTGTGTGTGTGTGTGTGTGTGTGTGTGTGTGTGTGTGTGAGAGAGAGAGAGGATTGGGGGGGGGGGGTATGGTGTGGGTGAGAATGAATGAATGTATGTGTGTTTGTATGTGTGTCAGTGTGTGTGTGTCGGGGGGGGGGGGTATTGTACGTATGTGTATGTGTATTTATGTGTGTGTGTGTGTGTGTGTGTGTGTGTGTGTATCAGAGAGACACAGACAGGCACAGATAGATAGAGACAAACAAACCTACAGAGAAATGAACGAGTACTTACATTTGCATCGAGTAGTTTATGCCACACAGGTGTAATAAAGTAGAGCATACCATTAGTAGCCCCGGGGAGAGTCGCACCACGGATCAATAAAGTAAACAACACCACGTAAGGAAACAGTGCCATGAAGTACGATGCCTGCAATAACAAAACAAACAAAAAACAAATAATAAACCAAACAATAATAATAATAATAATAATAACACAAAACACACGACCCTCAAACCCCACCAACACTCAAAGTAGGACCCCAAACCCCACTAAAACCCAAAACACGACCCCCAGACTCCAATAAAACCCAAAACACGACCCCAATCCCAACCAAAAACCAAAACACGACCCCCAACCCCCAATAAAACTCAAAACATCACCCCCAAACCCCACCTACCCAACCTAAAACATGTACGACCCCATACACGACTCACCTTGCCTGAAGACTGGACCCCCTTAGCCATGACGAGGAAGACGACAGTCCATGAGAAGAGGAGACACAGGGCCAGGCGCCAGTCAGGGATGCCGATGCCGTCACTGATGTCAGATTTGAAGTTCAACACGTGTTTACTGCAAAGGAGGAGAGGTGGGTATGAAGGGTTTTAGTAGGGATATAAAGATGGAGGAAGAGATGAAGGGCTTTTAGTGGGGCTATAAAGAGGGAGGAGGAGAGGAGGGGATATAAAGAGGGAGGAAGAGGGGAGGGGAAGAGCTTTTAGTGAGGATACAAAGAGGAGAGGAGGGGAGGAGAAGGACTTTTAGTGGGGATACAAAGAGGGAGGAGGGGAGGAGGGGAAGGGCTTCTTTTAGTGGGGATGCAAAGAAGGAGAAGGAGAGGAAGGGGTTTTAGTGGGGATATAAAATTGGAGGGGAGGAGGAGGGGCTTTTAATGGGGAAGCAAAGAGGGAGGAAGAGAGGAGGAAGGGCTTTTAATGGGGATATAAAGAGGGAGGAAGAGAGGAGAGGAAGGGCTTTTAGTGGGGATACAAAGAGGGAGGAAGGGAAGTGCTTTTAGTGGGGGAGGGGAGAGGGGAGGGGAAGGGCTTTTAGTGGGGATACAAAGAGAGAGGAGGGGAGGGGCTTTTAGTGGGGATACAAAGAGGGAGGAGGAGAAGGGCTTTTAGTGGGGATACAAAGAGGGAGGAGGAGAAGGGGTTTTAGTGGGGATACAAAGAAGAGAAGGGCTTTTATTGGGGATATAAAGAGGGAGGAGGGGAGGGGAAGGGGTTTTAGTGGGGATACAAAGAAGGAGGAGGGTCTTTTAGTGGGGATACAAAAGGGAGGAGGGGAAGGGCTTTTAGTGGGGATATAATATTGCCGTTTAGGATATAAGAACCTAAGTAGATATTATATAGTTTAGGGTACAAGAAACATACTTGAAATACAGTTTATAGTACAATAAACTTACTATCAATACATTTCAGGGTACAAGAAATTCACTCTGTATACAGTTCCGGATACAATACAATAAACCTACTAGAAATACAGTTTAATATACAGTTTTATAATAATACAATTCTTTCCATAATAACCTTACTAGAAAAAATACAGCACTAGTATAGAAAAAATACAGTAGCTTAGAAAAAAATACAGTAGCTTAGAAAAAAAAATACAGTAGCTTAGAAAAAAAAATACAGTAGTTTAGAAAAAAATACAGTAGCTTAGAAAAAAATACAGTAGCTTAGAAAAAAATACAGTAGCTTAGAAAAAAATACAGTAGCTTAGAAAAAAAAATACAGTAGTTTAGAAAAAAAATACAGCAGTAGCTTAGAAAAAAAAATACAGTAGTTCAGTTCACACATTAAAAAAAAAAAAAAAAAAAAAAAAAATGTGGATATAAAATTACACTTACTAAAAATATTGCTCAGATGAAGATTGTGACATGTTGGAGGTGGTGGCGTTGACAGAGGAGGCGTCAACACAGTACTCGTCTGCCCAGGGAGGACTACACTGGGACCAAGGCAGTACACCGTTGAAAGACATGATGAAGTAGAAAATGGTGAGGGCCATGAGGGACGTGTAGTAAGTCACAACAGCATATAGAGACAACAGCTGAGCATATCCAATACCTACAGACATACATACAGAGAGAGAGAGAGAGAGAGAGAGAGAGAGAGAGAGAGAGAGAGAGAGAGAGAGAGAGAGAGAGAGATTTATTGATTAATTAATTGATATTAGGCGCCGCAATAGCAAGGTCATATAGCGCCAGGAGAAGATGGTAGAGAGGTGAGACAGCAAGCAGAAAGGAAATAGAAAGAAAAGAGGGACAGCTGAAGAACTGAAAGCTAGTGGCTGGGGCCGAAGGGGTGCCAAAATCCTTAAAGTATTGCCCACATCACTACAAAAGAGAGAGAGAGTGTGCTGGTCAAACTCCCGTGAGGCCCACCCAGGGTTGTCAACGTTGGCCGAGATATTAACCCCAAAACACTAGTAGTGAACTCCACTTGCTCGAACCATTCACTGGTGGGAGGGAGAAGTAAGGAGGGATTTGAGTAGGGTAGGGGGGGGTGCCTATACAAGAGAGGTGAGAAATTATTTTTGAGGATGTGCAAAATGAGTGGAAGCTATAATAAAAGTACGAAAATACACCCAGTTATCAATTATTTATATACTGACATTCGTGTCAATTATTAACATCATTAAAGGTAAGATAAACTGTTTAATATTTTGATGTAACACATAAACAACCGTGGTAACATTATTGTATACTTTATACGCATAATATTCAATGGTTATTACCAAGCAATAAACGCTGTAAAATACTTACACAATAACTGCATAAGAATCATGAACCAGAATGCTCTTAATTAAATGAAGCAAATGTGAATACCTTTATATTACATGTGTCAAGTGTTGATACCAATAACACACTTCCATTTCCCCCGTATCTACCAAACAGTTTGTAATCGTAGTGTCAAATATCAAGGGTCTCATTATCCCTCACGTGATAACAGCCTTGTAATATTCTGAATATTCTTAATAATACCCTGTGATATATTTTGTGAATACCGACACTGAGGATATAATAAAATCAACAAAGCTGCATTGTCACCTCAAGTTATCTTATGGTATTAAAATAAAAGTTTAATGTTACATTCCAAGTGATTTGTTTTATTATGGAAAAGTAAATGTAGACTTTATGTAGCAATAAAATTAACACTGATGACTGATGATTTAATTATTGCTATATTTGTGAGTCATGTAGTAATTCTTACCCAGTAGGTTACTAATAAAGAGAAGAGGAATAATCATTACAGTACAATAACATTCATTATAATTAAAGGTCGTGTCTGTGCACCTTTCATGATTATAATGCTATCGTCGCTATCATCAGAATATTGTTGTTGGTAGGGTTATAATTCTATCATCGCTCTGTTATGTTATGGTAGATAAGTGTAGCATTACAAGTGAGAGTAATCTGAAGACGATAAACCTTCCTTAATTAGCTTTTGTATTGAATTTTCATGGGTTTATATATAGTCAATATTGTAACGTGAACATTTACACACGACTATACAAGCAAAACACATTCATCCGGCTTCCTTCCCTCGTATAGTTAGGTATAGGTATTAGGAATCAATTAATTAAGGATAATAAAGGTATGACTGTCACTTCTAATTATAATATGCAGGTGTTCAACGTAATGGATGAGTTTGAACATCTTGAAGTTAATGAAGAGGAAGAAAGAAGACCACACTAGTCATGGAAGATATAAGAAAAGACAAGAGATACAGAGGAGGAACAGCAAGAATGGAGGATATAACGATGTTCAAAGGTTCAAAGGTTCGAACATTGGTGCACCTTGCATCTCTCTCCTCATATTGTAGTTGTTTGAACCTTCGAACTTCGCCTGGTTGTGATTCATTGTACCAGAAGATAGGGACACAACTTCTGACCGCGAGTGTACAGTCACGAGCACTAATGTAGGTATTTAGGTGTGCTTCGAATATCTAGAGACAGTAAATATATGTACAGTCGGCGGCAGAAGTCCTGTCGCCTCACCTGCTTCACCGAGACACACAGTGTTCATGGACTCGAGAAATACGCACGTTTTCTACACCTAATAATCTCGAGTCTATGAACATCGCGAGCCTCGGTGTAGCAAGTGAGGCGACAGGACTTTTGCCGCCGACTGTACTGTACAGCCATGGCTGATAGTGGTGGACCAGGGTCCAAGAAGTGTTGGAGAGCAACTGAACAGAGTTCGAAAAAGTGAGTCTTCTAAACCTCTCTCAACGTTGAGAATGGTTTGGAAAATTCACTTGTTCGAACTCTGTTCAGTTGCTCACCAACAATCCTTGGACCCTGGTCCAGCATTATCAGCCATGGCTGTACAGTCGGCGGCAAAAGTCCTGTCGCCTCACTTGCTTCACCGAGGCATGCGATGCTCATAGACTCGAGATTATTAGGTGTAGAAAACATGTGAATTTCTCGAGTCCATGAACACTGCATGTCTCAGTAAAGCAGGTGAGACGACAGGACTTCTGCCGCCGACTGTACAATACAATAAGATCTCCATCTCGAAGCTTCAACCAAAGTTGTATACTTATTAGTGCATGTGACTGTACATACATTCGCCTTGTCAATAAGTCTCTCACTCTTTGGAAAGTTTTGTTTTGGAAAGTATAATTTTGGTAGTTGAAAGGAAGATGGTAAAGCGCAACTGTTCCAAAAAATAAATATATATTTATACTTTTTAAACCGAGAATAACTTTTTTAATACGTAGTTCAGTATATAATAAACTTATAATATTGGTTGTGGAGATTTCTTATGCTATAATATACACATAAATGATAAGAAAAGTGTGTGTGTGTGTGTGTGTGTGTGGGAGGAGCTGCCAGCTGAGTCTTAGTCCACTTGTGAGAGAGAGAGAGAGAGAGAGAGAGAGAGAGTGTGTGTGTATGCTGTGTATGTAGCCTATGCATGTGTGTAATAATCACATATAATACAAGTGTGTGTGTGTGTGTGTGTGTGTGGGTGTGTGTGTGTGTTCATTCATTACGGTACAATATATTAATATGTATAATAATCAAAAGAGAGTAATATCAAGAGGATTATTAACTACTACCTGGAGTATCCGGCTTCGCTCGGGTTTATATAAAACGGATGGCAAGTATTAATACATGAAATAATGATCAATAACAATATAATCTCTTTTCTTTTTGAATTCCCAATAACATTCAGTTGACATTGTAATTAGAAAAATAAAATAATACAGAGTACAATATTTATACAAATAGTTTCCTATCCTTGCCAGTATGTTTTGTTGCCTTTATTAGTCCATGTTGTTGACCTAATGTTGCTCATTTGTTCATTGAAGATAACGTTTGAACACAACAACACCGAGCCCTTTGTATCAAGTGTTATGTTATTACCAGTACCTTGTGTGCACCTTTCTGGCTCATCTAGGCAGGTTTAAGAGCATTTTGCTTATTATGATCATTTGCTAACAGAAGATGACGTTTGAGCACAATACTAAGCCCATGTTCTTCTTCGGGTAACAATACACCTTTGTGCCAAGTTTCAGGCCTTTCCGTCCAGCAGTATTCGGGGCCATAGCCGGACAGACAGACACACACACACACAGACAGACAAACAAAACTCTACTTTATATATATAGATACTTATACCTTTAACATACAGCGGGCACCATCCTCCACACCTTGACAACAGTGTGTATGTGTGTGTGTGTGTGTGTGTGTGTGTTCTTGATGGTACAGTACAATATAATACTAGAAAGAGAGGGATTATACTTAACATTATACTTAACTGTATATATAACTGTATACTTATATATAACTGTATACTTAACTTTAGCAGCTGGTACCATCCTCCACACCTTGACGCTTCCACACGAGGCGAACTGACCCAAAACCAACTCCAGGAAATACAGCGGCTGGGGAAAACAACAACAACAACGACATTATACGTAAATAATATAAAAAAAATCACATGTAGGTATATAACACACATATACATACTCGTAAAACACACATACATACACACACACACACCAAATAACACACATATACAGCATGTTCTCGTAAAACACACAAACACACACCAACAATACCAAATAACACACATAGGCCGCGTTTACACCAAGCGAATCGAATCGATTCAATTCAATTCAATTCATTGCGATTCATGAATCGCTATGATGCGCCACGTTAATTCTTATGGAATCGTTTACACCAGGCGAATCGATTCAATTCAAATCAAGCCGATTCATGGCGATTCAGAATCAGTGATTGGTTTGGACCCATTTTTTCATCAGTCAAGGCGCGTCAGCCGAGCAGGAAGCATTATTATGAATGTGGAACTCCTCATCAGTTTAGTGCAAGAACGACGTGCTATTTATGATCCTAGTGATCCTGTGCACCGTAATCGTGATGTAATTGCTGCGTTATGGAATTAATTCCTTCTTCTATATCTTCTCTCTATCTCTTTATCTCTTTTTATCCTTGCTTTCTTTTTTCCTTCATACATATTTATTATCTTTTTTTCTCTTATTACTCCTCCTATATTATTTACTTATTTCTTTTCCTCTCTTATTCCTTCTTCCTCTCTTATATCTCTTATTCCTTCTGGTAGGGTATTGCGTACATTAGTGATGTGGTGTCCATCCTGGTCCAAGGCTGTTATAACACTACTCCTACCTACAGTAGTCCATGTTGAGCTCTGGATTCTAATTTTTGGACTCTGTCAGTGGGAACGGCGCTGATTCAAAATGACTCGAGTCATATGACTCGTCTTGACTTGACTCGACTCGACTCGCTTGGTGTAAACGCAGCCATAGACATACTCGTAAAACACACATACACACAGACACACACACATCAACAACAAAACCCCGATACATAAACATTTAACACACACAAACATGGAACACACACACACACACACACCAATAACACCCAATACATACACATAAAACAAACACACACACACACTCACCCTCACCCTCACACACACACACACACCAATAACACCCAATACATACACATAAAACAAACACACACACACACACACACACCCTAACACACACCACCAACAACAACACCCAATACACACACACACACACACAATAATATACAAACACATTTCTCTATCAAGGAAATAATACACTTTGGTAATACATTAGAGCCTCTTGATTCCTCCAAAGTATAATGCCAGGAAACAACAGAACCAAGATGAATAAAAATAAGTGTTATTGTTGTTATTGTTGTTGTTGTTGTTGTTGTTGTTGCTTGGAATATACTGTAGAAAAATACAGTATATAGTTTGGAGGAATATTAACATGCAGTTGCTCCACCATCACCACCACCACCATCACCACCAACACCACTGTACAGTCACGAACACTAATAAGTATACATCTTTGGTTGAAGCTTTGAACAGTCCACCAATTTCACCAACGAACTCATTTCAATGGAGATTTTGTGATGCTTTCTTTTATTTACTGTCTCTAAGTATTCGAAGCAAACCTGAATACTTATTAGTGCTCGTGACTGTACCATAAACTCCTAAATAAACATCATATAAATATAAATAAATACCGTAGATGCTATAATAGTATAACCAAAACAAACCATCCAAAGACTAACTATATATATTAATTATGCAATGGTTCGTATGTAGAATTTGTTTATTTATACATATACGTGAGTAATGTAAACATCAAGGTTAAATCTATCATCAGCCTTACTGGAAGAAGGTATATATATTTCTTCTATGGCACAAGTGTTGGGAGGATTGAACCACATCTGTGTCTGCAATATCTCTTAATGTCCCGCAGGTGTGAATACCCAGAGTGCCAATATAAGCACCACGTATTTTTAGAATATGCACCACCAACTTCTATAAATTTACAATATATACCACACACAATATATGCAGTAAATACTCGGACTTACTCCACTCATCTGCGATATAATAATACTCCATCATTTTGCAGTAATTACCCCACAAATCTGCAGAATTTACCCCACAAATATACAATCAATATACCTTACACACAATTCTATGACAAATATACCCCTCCCACACACAAGTCTGCAACAAATATACCCCCCCCCCCACACACATACACAAATCTATAACAAATATACCCCCCCCCAACACAAATATATTAACAAATTTATCCCCACACAAATCAGCAACAAATTTACCCCCCACACACAAATCTATACTCGTGACTGATATGCATCAATCAGTTTTACAGACGTGTGTAAATTGATTATGCAAGCCCTGCCTGGGCTTCAAACCTCACTGAAACATATCTGAACACCCTTCAGATCATACAGAATAGAACCATAAAGATATTCACAGGCTGCACAGCTACCACACCTACAGACCACTTACACCATGAAACCAAAATCCTCAAGATCAAGGACCATGAGAGGCACACAAACACTTGCTGCAGCCTCCACAAACACACACCATCCACTACACATGGCAAAACACCCAGAGATGCCAAGGAACATCAAAACAACACCCAGTACAGGGATGAAATTAAGATATGTATAACACACAACAATTAAGAAATAGGGAAGAACAATAGATGATGAAAGATAATAATAATAACAATATTAACCCTGTCAATAAAGATAAGAATAAGAAGATAAGGAATAAGATTAAGACAGACGTATAACACACAATAATAAAGATATAAGCAAGAATTAAATATAATAATAATAATAATAATAATAAAGGTAATAATAATAATAATAAAAAAGATAAGAATAAGGAGATAAGGAATGAGATTAAGATAGACGTATAACACACCAAATAATAATAATAATAATAATAATAATAATAATAATAATAATAATAACAATAAAAATAATAATAAAAAAAATAATAATAACAATACTAACCCTGCCAATGAAGGTGAGAACGAGTAGGTAAGGTATAAGGAAGGCCCCTCCACCATTCTCATAGGCAGTGGTAGGGAATCTCCACACGTTACCCAGACCTACTGACATGGCAATACAGGACAGTAGGAATTCTATAGGTCGGTCCCACTCCTGTCTCTCCTCCTCACCCTTCTCTTCATTTTCTGTTGTTGTTGCTGTTGTTGTTGTTGTGGTGGTCTGTGGAATGATTGTTTGTTAGTTAGTTGTTGTTGTTGTGGAATGATTGTTTGTTAGTTGTTGTGGTTGTGGTTGTGGTTGCTTGTGGAATGATTGTTTGTTAGTTAGTTGTGGTTGTTGTTGTTGTTGTTGTTGTGGTTGTTGTTGTGGTTTTTTGTGGAATGATTGTTTGTTAGTTAGTTGTGGTTGTTGTTGTTGTTTGTGGAATGATTGTTAGTTAGCTGTTGTGGTTGTGGTTGTTTGTTGGCTGTGGAATTATTGTTTGTTAGTTAGCTGTTGTTGTGGTTATTGTTTGTTAGTTGTTTGTTAGCTGTTGTTGTTGTTGTTGTCTGTGGAATAATTGTTTGTTTGTTGTTGTTAGTTCTTTTTAGTTGTTATCGATGTCGTCTGTGGAATAATTGTTTGTTAATTGTTGTTTTTGTCTGTGGAATGATTGTTTGCTAGTTGTTGTTTTTGGTTGTTGTTGTTGTTGTCTGAAATAATTGTTTGTTAGTTGTTGTTTTTGGTTATTTTGGTTGTTGTCTGTGGAATGATTGTTTGTTAGTTGTTGTTGTTGTTTGTGAAATGATTATTAGTTGCTGCTGTTGTTATTGTCGTCTGTTGTTAGTTATTGTTGTCTGTAGAATGATTGATTGTTAGTTGTTGTTGTTGTCTGTGGAATGATTGTTAGTTGCTGCTGTTGTTGATGTTGTTGTCGTCTGTGGAATCATTGTTTGATTGTTGTTGTTGTTTTTGTTTTTGGTTGTTGTCATTGTTGTCTGTGGAATGATTGTTCAATTGTTAGTTATTTTTGTGTACGTGTGTGTGTGTATATATGTGCCTGTGTATACTGTATATAATTATATGTGTAAATGTGTGTGTGTGTCCATCCGGTGTGTGAGGATCTTTTATTCATTTGTTTAGAAGTAAGTTGAGACACGTACAGCTTCTCCTGTTACAGACTAGTAGGTGACTTCACCAAACATCTTAATTTATCCACTTCCTATTTACTTAACTTTTAGTGTATATAATTACCAAAGCAAATAATACTTTACATGATATAAAATGATAATACATTCGTCATCCAAGCTCAAATCTATTCTCCCTCTTCTAATTTATTTAACTCACAGTGTATATTAATTCCCGAAGCAAGAACTATATGTACAGTTGGCCACAGTAATTCTTATTACACAGGTTAGCCAATATGGAAAGAGAGGTCATGATTCTGGAAGTATTGCAATGAATGGTCTACCTAATAATGTTGTATTGCAGTTACGTAGTCTTACATTTTCTAAATATGTTGTAAATCCTCTAAAACAACAAACCAAATAATAATAATTTTGCAATGCAGTTACGTAGTATTACATTTTCTATATATGTTGTAAATCCTCGAAAACAAACCTAATAATAATAATGTTGCAATATAGTTACGTAGTATTACATTTTCTATATATCTTGGCCTTGTATAATTATATGTTGTAAGCCCTCGAAAGTAAAACAAACAGTGTGTGCATGAATATGCATCTATCAACCTTGCTCAGTTATTTGCCCAGGTCTTATTTGCATTATACCAGGTGCAAATTCATTCTTTACAAGTGTCTAATAGGCTTTATTTATGGTTTACTTGTAGCAGTAGAGTATCATGATATAACTCACCCCCTTGTCGATTTCCTTGTGTGGGATATCGGTTTCAAAGTCCCCATGGGAGGGATGGTAGGCTCTGTTGTCCACGCCGCCATACTGTGTACGGAAGACAAACACAAACAAACTTTTTTATCGGGGCCACTAAACAGTAACATAATAAAAAAAGAAGTATGGTAGAAATACATTGATAATTCATACTGCGCACAACCAAGCCTCTCTCTCTCTCTCTCTCTCTCTCTCTCTCTCTCTCTCTCAACACTGAAGAAAGGAGGATGGAAATCGTTTTGTTAATTAAACCAAAGATGTTCTGTTTCCTGTTTGGAGGAATCAGTAACATTCCAGTTTGAACAGGCTAGAGAATATTCCCATTTTAAGGAGATAGTATACTTTTGGTACATCGGAGAGCCTTTATTCCTCCAAAGTACTCCAAGAAACAGGGGGCGGATGCACGAAAGACCTTAGCGGAGTGACCGTTAAGGTAACCTTAGGCAGTTTCACTAAGGGGATGGTAAGGTTGCTGCTATGGTTGTATGCTCTATTGGCCTTAACATCAACCTTAGTGTTCCCTTAGGTGATCTTAGCAGTCGGCCATGTTTGTTTCGTTCCATTCCCTTCCGACTATGGACCACCAGCTGACATTCTCTGGGCCAATGAGAGGGCAGCTTCATAGACAAGTTAGGCAACATAAGCCAATCAGAAGTCAGTTGGGATGACAGCTTATCACAGAAAACAAACAAATGACTCATTTTCATTGCGTGAAGTGGGAGGTGAACATTGTGTAAGATTTCTTGAGTATAGAAGTATTTATTTTGGCATTTAATTACTTGATATGGCAGAAGAGCCTCCTACTAAGCTTGCAAGATTGCAAATTATACTGCAGCTGATGAAGAACTCATGATTATGATAACTGAATGGAAAAAAAGAGAACACATTTTCTGGTGGCTACCATTCGTCCACATCACACCAGAATACACGTTGATTTAGTATGTAGGCTATAGGGTAATTTGTTTCCTAGCATAGTTTGGAGGAAAGAGAAACTTTGAATTTGCCGACTTCATAACAGGGGCCTAGGCCTAGCTATTACAACCAGAATATGCCGATATTTCTGACCACCTTAATTCCTCTCTTACTGTCTACTTTTCTTCTCTATTTATGTGAAGGTTGTAGTTGTGGTAGTAGTGAATGTGCTGGTGATGATTCCCGTTTAGATGATTTTCCAAACTTACCATTCCCTGTGTAATGTTTGTTGTTGTAGTAGGACAATGGTGGTAGTTGTAGTAAACCAATACAATGTCGGAACATACAAAATAAATAATTATGGTAAGAAAAGAGCATCTATTCAAGGATATAATTTAAAAATAATAACAAATAAACGCATTTTTAACCTATGTGATTTTCCTCTTTTATAGTAGGCCTATAATATAACTTGGTTATTAAAAATTTGCTTATTAGTAAAGATTAGCACAGTACAATAATAATACCATAATTGATGTGCACAGCGTACCATAATTTTGAGGAAAGTACCATAATTTCGGTATTACTGTACGATAATTTGGGCAGGTTGGCAGCACAACGCTCCACTACTCAACCTTACGGTCGTCTAAAGGGTGCTCTCGACCACCCTTAGCCGTAAGGTTAAAGATGGCCGCCACAATTGCCGCTAAGGTGTTTCGTGCATACCACCATAATGAGTTAAGGGCAAAAATGGCGGCTAAGGTAACTTAACGGCCGCTAAGGTCTTTCGTGCATCCGCCCCCAGGACCAGATTATATCCCCTCTTAAGGACCCTGTGATCGTGTATGATAAATGGAGGCCTCTGGTTTGGTTTGTGTGTGTGTGTGTGTGTGTATAAAATAGAATACTTTTGTACATGAAAATTGGAATGCATCTTTAGCCAACATAAAATTTGAGTATAAATGAATGTTGGAGTAAGAGAGAGTAAGAGAGAGACAAAGAGTAAGAGTGAGTAAGAGAGAGAGACAGGCAATAAAACTTTTAAAACACTATTACCTTCTGTCTTTTAACTACACAACACAACAATTAACATCTTCTTTGGTTATTTGCATCTCGGTGTTAATATGAGTGTTGTTGTTTTCCTCAATGATACTGTGTAGGCGAAAATATTTATTACGTGTGTGTGTGAAGGAGACAGAGAGGAGAGAAAAGATGGAGAGTGAGAGAGAATATGGGGGAATGGAAATGAAAAGAGGGAGAGGGAGAAAGAGTAAGGGGGAAAGGAAAGGATAGAAGAGAGTGAGAGACGAGGGGGATAAGTTAGGAAAAGAGAGAGAGAGAGAGAGAGAGAGAGAGAGAGAGAGAGAGAGAGAGAGAGAGAGAGAGAGAAAAAATGGCTTGGGTCCGAAGGGGCGTTAATTAAAATCTTAAAAGTCTTCCACCCCCCGCCCTTACAGTGATGGCAAGCCAGTACACACACACACACACACACACACACACACACACACGAGAAACTACCACACACACACACACTCATACACATACAGACACACGAGAAACCAACACATAGCCTACACACACACACACACACACACACACACGAGAAACCAACACACACATTCGAACCCGGGCCCTCTCGGATGTGAGCACGCTCGGCTCACATCCTAGAGGGCCCGGGTGTACCAGTCCTGATTTTGTCCCTTCGAAGAATCTGGTACAGTACTTTGTTGTTGTAGTTGGTTGTGGTAGCTAGCTCGGCGGCGTGGTGGTGTTCAGTCAAGGTTAGAAATAAACTTCAGTAAGTAAAATTAAGACTTACTTTATTTATTAATTCTAAGGGAGTTTTGTGCCCTGTCTTGTCTTGTGTTAATGGAGTACAGAGAAGATGTCTTTTGACTGTTTCGATCTTGAGTCCCTAACTAAAGCTATCTTGGGATTGTTTCCTTAAACGTGTAAACCCTGTTCACCTAGCAGAGAATAGGTACGGGACGTAAGTCGAGGTGTTGTGACCTCGCTATCCCGGTGTGTGAAAAGGTTCCAGCCTTATTATTATTATTATTATTAAAATAGACCAGAGGTACAAAGCTGGGAGAGAATGCAAGCATTCTATCAATCCGAGGACCCCAGCCCCATGAATCCAACCTGAAGATAAGAAGACAGCTTAGAGAAAGAAAGATGAGCAGTTAAAGGCCCGCCAATGAGTGGCAGTCAATGGGACAGAGTGTAGCACACACTGTGTGTATGAAACACAACTATAGCACGCATCACAATGAGTGGCCCAGAGACCTCTCCACCCACGTGAGACCCGAGTCAGCCTCGGCTATGGCTGCGTAAGCAGGAAGACCTCAGACAGCTGACTCAAACCCCCCACCCCCTGCTCACAGGTGTGGTAACCTCTGGCATCAGTGAAAGATTTTTATCGTGTCCCGAGCAAGGATCGAACGCTCAATAAAAACATATTAGCCCTACTCTTGAAGCCAGCCAGTCCTACACCATCAAAGACAGATTCACCAAAGCCATTCCACAGAGACACCAACCTAGAAACAAACGATCGACTGTACTAACAGGTTCTACGGCGCGGCAATACGTAAGCGAACCTATGGAAGGCCAATGCACCACGAGTGACACGAGCTGGAACATACAGAGGTGGCAGAGACGAATTAAGAGGATGCAGCACATTACTTCTGATCTTGAACAGCATGCACAATGATACAACAGAACGACGGTGACTCAAATTACAATTAAGTGAACCGCCGGTAAGAAAATTAGCAGCAAGTTGAGATGGCAATCAGTTGCTGAACACAATACTGGAGAACAGTATTCCATCGGTCACTAAGAGCTCTGACCTCATTCCGGGAGGGTAACAGTTGGTGAGCATGTGTCCAGCACTTGATCAAGACCACGTGAAACACACACACACACACAAACACACGAGAAACCAACACATATCCTACACACACACACACACACACACGCGAGAAACCAACACACACACATACTGTACATACACACACACACTTACACACACGAGAAACCAACAAACACACACACACACACTCACACGAGAAACCAACACACACACACACACACACACACACACAGAGGTGAAGGCATGACATCAGAAATATAATTGGGGTACAACATGTGGCTGGAACAGATAAGAATAAAATTGAGTTCTACTGATTCCTCCACAGCCTGCCACGAAACACATTCTTTATATGCACGTATACTGAATTTAATTAAGTTATCTGTTTCTCGACATAGTTTGGAGGAATCAGTAGCCTTCCAATTCACCCAAAGCAAAAGGCAGAGAGAGAGAGAGAGAGAGAGAGAGAGAGAGAGAGAGAGAGAGAGAGAGAGAGAGAGAGAGAGAGAGAGAGAGAGAGAGAGAGAGAGAGAGAGAGAGAGAGAGAGAGAGAGAGAGAGAGAGAGAGAGAGAGAGAGAGAGAGAGAGAGAGAGAGAGAGAGAGAGAGAGAGAACCCTATAATAATTAAGGTGAGATTCTAATGTTGGTAAATTTGGAGCAACTGATTCCTCCAAACTATTCCAAGCAACAGAACAAACACCATTATTTTTGTTCATCTGGTCCTATTTCCTGCCATACTTTGGAGGAATCAAGGCACTCTGGTGTTTGTTTTAAGGTTATTGGTCTCGTAGTAAGCAATGGTGGGAAAAACACACACAAATATAATGTAACTAACACACACACACACACACACACACACACACACACACATACACACACATACACACAAAACAGACTGATGGTGTTAATTAATGATGATGAAAATGTCGTCCACACACACACACACACACACACACACACACACACAAAACAAACTGATGGTGTTAATTGATGATGATGAAAATGTTGTCCAAACACACACACACACACACACACTAATGGTAATGCCGTCTTCACACATACACACACACACACACACACACTAATGATAATACCGTCTACACACACACACACACACAGACACACACACACACACACACACTAATGGTAATGCCGTCTACACACACACACACACACACACACACACACACACACACACACACACACACACACTGATGATAATGTCGTCTACACACACACCCACAGACACACACACACACTAATGGTAATGCCGTCTACACACACACACACAGACACACACACAAATTAGCAAACAGCTAGACACCCGTCAGTTTGGCAACATCAAATCCACCTCCACTTCCCACTGCCTAGTCAGCTTCCTTGATTTCATCCACAGCCACTTGGACAAACGTAACACATCTCTCGCTCTTGCTTTTGTAGACTTTAGGAAAGCATTTGATCTTGTAGACCACACTGTTGTCATCAACAAGGCCATTAACCTGGGACTCCACCCCAACCTGGTAGCTTGGCTGGCTGACTTCCTCACAGGAAGGCAGCAGGCGGTCCGTTATCAGGGCTCCATATCTCCCCCTGCAACAGCTGACTTGTGGGGTTCCGCAAGGAACTAAATCTGGACCACTATGCTTCCTCATGCTGATTAATGATGCCCTCACCGACACCCAGCATCGATGGAAATACGTGGATGACTGCACGGTTGGCATCCCAGTCAACACCAGGACACCAGACTATAATCCACTGCAAGCCACCCTTGACAGGCTGCAGACGTGGACAGAGCACAACAACGTCTCCATCAACCACACCAAGACCGTGGTGATGCACGTCTGTACCTCAACTGCAGCTGTACCGCCCCCCCCAGCTCACAATTGGCCCTCATCCACTCCAAGTCATCCACTCCTTCAAGCTTCTCGGCATCACTGTGGATGACCTATTATCATGGAAGCAACATGTCGCAAGGATGGTCAAGGTAGCCTCATACAAGCTGTACATGCTGCGCAGACTCAGGTCTCTGGGGACTCCAGCAGGGGATTTGAAGGCAGTTTACACCTCTTTCATATTGCCCTCACTGCTGTACGCCTCCCCAGCGTGGTCTTCATCTCTGAACAAAACGCAACAACAACAGCTTGAGAAAGTTCAGAAGAGGGCATGCAGAGTCATACTGGGCCCTGCCTACACCAGCTACAATAATGCCCTCACCACCCTGAGTCTGCTCAGGCTGACAGCCATGTATGAGCAAGCCCTTAGCAAGTTTGGGGAAGGCTTGCTACGTAACCCACGCCACCGTCACCTCCTACCACCTGACGTCCCCCCACCAGCCAGGGCTACCCGACACCAAAACAAACTGGTGCCGCTAAGAGCCCCTCGCACTGACCGCTATCGCCAGAGCGCTGTTCCCTATCGCCAGAGCGCTGTTCCCACTTTAGTGCGTAAAATAAACACCTAGATTAGTATGTCTCCAAGTTGTAGCCTATAGATCCTAGAATTAATATTAATGTAATCTTCCCCTCTGTAAATTTTCAGTCTCTGACTGCCATGTAAATAAACCGTTAATTATTATTATTATTATTATTATTATTACACACACACACACACTAATGATAATACCGTCTACACACACACACACAGACACACACACACACACTGATGATAATACCGTCTACACACACACACAGACACACACACACACACACACACACACACTAATGATAATGCCGTCTTCACACACACACACACACACACACACACACACACACACACATAACTCTGGACTCACTCACCATGGATGTAGCCACGACAACAACAATGATCTTTGTCTTCTGCAGTACGTGCCCAAAAACCAACAACACACACACACACAGAAAAAAATGAAAGTTGGAAAAAGAAATGTCAACAAAAAAAATATAGCATACACACACACACACACACACACACACACACACACACAGAAAAAAGTGGAAAAAGGAAATGTAAGAAAAAAATGAGTCAGTCCAGAAGGAGCCAGTGTGTGTGTGTGTGTGTGTGTGTCATTAAGAGGAGGAGAAAGAGAAGGACTAGGAAATAATCTGTGTGTGTGTGGGGGGGGGGGGTTAGTGTGTGTGTGTGTGTGTATGTTTGTTAGGAGGAAGAATTAAAACTGTGTGTGTGTGTGTGTGTGTGTGTATGTGTGTGTGTTAGGAGGAGGAATTAAAACTGTGTGTGTGTGTGTGTGTGTGTGTGTGTGTGTGTGTCATGAGTTGGAAAGAAAAAGAGGAATTAAGACCGGGTGAAAAAGTGTGTGTGTGTGTGTGTGTGTGTGTATCGTCTTCATTGCCTTACTCATTATTAACCCACCTATATGATACGCTGGGTCTGTGTTCCGAACTATGAATAATAGAAGCCTCCATTCTGTTCTATCTATCCACATACTCGTCACCTGTCAACCCATTCTCTCTCTCAGATCAACTTTAATTAACGCTATCCATCCACCCACCTTCTCTTTCATGGGTCTTTCTCTACCTCTATTATCTCTCTCTACTTCTTTTCCACGTATTCTTCCTCTACCTCTGTTATCTCTCTCTACTTCTTTTCCCACGTATTCTTCCTCTACCTCTATCTCTCTCCACCTCTTTCATGGGTCTTTCTCTACTCTGTTATCTCTCTCCACCTCTTTCATGGGTCTTTCTCTATCTCTGTTATCTCTCTCCACCTCTTTCATGGGTCTTTCTCTACCTCTATCATCTCTCCATGCACCTCTTTCATGGGTCTTTCTCTACCTCTGTTATCTCTCTCCACCTCTTTCATGGGTCTTCCTCTTATACCTCTATCTCCCTCCACTTCTTTCCCACACGTATTCTTCCTCTCTTCTCATCACATCATGCCCATATCACTGTAATCTTCTTTCCTGTACTTTCTTTGATATTTCCGTCACCTTAAGGGGGTGCGAGAATAGGGGGATAGGCTTGGGGGGGTTTAGGGGGGGTGCGGTGGGTTTTGGGGGTTGCGGGAGTAGGGGGACAGGCTTGGGGGAGGGTTAGGGGGGTGCGGGAATAGGGGACAGGCTTGGGGGAGGGCTAGGGGGGTGCGGTAATAGGGGACAGGCTTTCTAACCTCCCCCAAGCCTGTCCCCCTATTCCCGCACCCCCCGCACCCCCCAGCCTGTCCCCTACTCCCGCACCCCCTTAAACGTGCCTCGAATTCTCTCATTGCTTATTCTGTCTAGTTTTGTAACCACACACACACACACACACATCCACCTCAACATCTTCATATCAGCCACATCAACTTCTCTCATTGGCTTTTTTTTTTTTTTTTTTCCAAGTTTCTGCACCTTATTATAGCATCTCTGGTCTTACCGCTGTTTTATACACTTTCCCTTTTACCTTCACGTTTAATTTCCTATAACACAGTACCCCAGACATATTTCTCCGATTTATCCAACGTACCGTACGCTCTGAATTCGATGAGTAATCTCAGCATTCAACTCTCCATCCTCTGCCACCGTCGATCCCAGATATTCAAACTTATTCACCCTTTTTAAAATTTCCCCTTGCAGCCTAACTTGCATATCTCTTTCGTCGCAAAACCTCATATACTCCGTCTTCTTCCTACTGATTCTGAGGCCCCTATCCAAACCCTGCTCTTCTCCAATTCTCCGCCTTGTGCTCGACTTCATCCCTGCTTGTACTACAAAGGACGATATCATCTTCGAAGAGTATGATGCTCCACGGGGCTTGGTCTTTCACTCCAAGAGCTAAAACGTCCATGATAAGATGGAATAGATAGAGGCTCAAAGACGACCCTTGGTGTAATCCCACTGTAACTGTGATCCCTCCTGTAACTCCTATACTACTTCTAATCTGTGTCCTCGCTCGCTCATACATATCTTGCACGATCCTCACATTCTTTTCTGGCACTCTTTTCTCTCTCATACATCGCCAAAGCTCTTGTCTTGGCACTCTATCATATGCTTTCTCCAAGTCGATGAAATGACATGCATTCCTCTTTTTCTCTCCCGATGTTTTTCCAACAATTGTCTCGGCGCAAAAACAGCATCCGTCGTACTTCTACCCGCATAATTCCAAACTGCTCCTCACCAATCGATGTTTCTTCCCTTAGCCTTTTCTCTATTATCCTCTCCAATGATTCATTGTCTGCGACAATAGCTTTATCCCTCTATAATTACCACAATCCTGGATGTCTCCCTTCTCTTTGTAAATAGGTATATAATGATACTATCCCTCCACTGTTTCGGCATCCTCTCCTACTCGTAGATCCTCCTCATCAGGTCCCAAAGCATATCTACCCCTTCCTCGCCTAAACTTCTCCACGCCTCTACTGGATGTTATCCGGTCCTGTCGCTTTCGCATTTTTCATCTTCTTCAATCCTTCTTTTACCTCAACTCTGCTTACCCCAGGTGTTAGCTCTTGATTTGGGACTCCATCACCAAAAACAACCCTTGGGTTCTCTTCATTCGACAAGTGCCCAAAATATTGCTCCATCTCTCCCGTATCTTCTCCTTTTCATGTAATACCTCTCCATTCTCATCTTTCACCTGTCTGATATGAGTAAGATCCCTAGTTGCTTTGTTCCTAGCTTTCGCAATTCTGTGTGTGCTGTGTGTATGATGATGAGGAATTAAATCTGTGTGTGTGTGTATGTGTGATGAGAATAAATTATAACTGTATGACGTCAGTAGGTCGTTACTACCGGAGGGTGTATAGTATATATATACTCGAATACAGGCACGGTTTTATTAATAAGGTAAACAAGGAAGGATATGGAGTATAAGTAAGTAGTAGCCCCAACACACCAGAGTATACGGCCTTCCCGTCTGCCTGGAGTTGTGTTATGTTGATTATAGTGTAACTTGTTGTGTCTTGGTAGAGTCTTGGTAGAGGCAGGTGTGGATGCTGACTGGCCCATGCAGAAGCTAATAAGTGAGTCTGCTAGCCTAGGTAGGGGAAGGTGCAACGCTAGCCTAGGTGATGCATATAAAATGGGAAATTCTGCTGGTGCTTGGGTCACTACAACTGCGTGTGTGAGAGAGAGAGAGAGAGAGAGAGAGAGAGAGAGAGGAGAGAGAGAGAGAGAGAGAGAGGAGAGGAGAAGAGAGAGAGAGAGAGAGAGAGAGAGAGAGAGAGAGAGAGAGAGAGAGAGAGAGAGAGAGCATTTTTAATAAGGCCAATCCTTCTACCCGAACCAATCCTAAACAACCAACTAGTTCCACCTGAGAACACCATCCATATACACAAGTACAGTACATACATACATACACCTGCTCATATCATACATACATACATACATACATACATACATACATTGCGTCGCAGTTATACACCTCGATCAATCAATAATTAAACCTGCTTTGGAAATTCTAGGCACGACTTCAGATTAGAATTCCCTGACAGACAATAAAAGAGGGTGGGAAATTCTTGAGACCAATATAATATAGTGTAATGATTCAATTGAAGGATTAATTAAGATTTGTAGTTGAGGTGCAGCAGAAGATTGAATATGTGTACAGTTGTGGACAAAATGAGTATAGTTGAGTATACAGTATGAGTCGTTGTGTGTGTGTGTGTGTTGTAGAGGATGAGACGTGTGTGTGTGTGTGTGTGTGTGTATGTGATGTGTGTGTGTGTTGTACAGGATGAGATGTTGTGTGTGTGTGTGTGTGTGTGTGTGCGTGTTTTATTTTTTTATTATTATTATTTTCTTTCTTCTTGTGATGTTTCCCTTTTTTCAATATCGAAGTTGTTGTTGTTGTGTTATAAGTTGTTGTTGTTGTTGTTGTGTTGTAAGTTGTTGTTGTTGTTGTGTTGTAAGTTGTTGTTGTTGTTGTTGTGTTGTAAGTTGTTGTTGTTGTTGTGTTGTAAGTTGTTGTTGTTGTTGTTGTGTTGTAAGTTGTTGTTGTTGTGTTGTAAGTTGTTGTTGTTGTTGTAAGTTGTTGTTGTTGTTGTGTTGTAAGTTGTTGTTGTTGTTGTTGTTGTAAGTTGTTGTGACTGTGCATTAATTGATGGTGTCAGTTACATTCTCTTGCAAGGCCTGGACCAACATACACTAACAAATTAAATACCTGCTGTGAAATGCTGTATGACTGAACATTATATCGCCGGGGGTATTATAATTATTCTCTACGTCTTTATAAGTTATACTCTCAAACTAACAAATGCTGCTCTCCTGTATAATCGAGTTGATCTTCTTGTTCTTCTCAGTAAAAAAAAAAAGCAAAGGTAGAATCTATTTGTATTTTACTTGTCACTCAATTACTGTAAGGTGTTTCATTGTCATGTTTGGGTACTACTGAAGGCTCATAGTAAACTTTGCTTCAATGTTAGACCCCCTTACAGATTTACTGAAGAAGGGAGTGGAGTTCGCATGTATCAATATGGAGTTCGTATGTATCAATATGGAGTTCGTATGTATCACCATCAATACTCCATTTCAATATTTACAGAAGAAGGGAGTGGGAGTTCGTATGTATCAATATGGAGTTCGTATGTATCACCATCAATACCCCATTTCAATTTTTTCTTTCAAGGTGTGGGGAGGTTCTAGTGTCATGCAGTGTAGGACCCCCGACAGACAGACAAAAAAGAAGTCCATGCAGCTCCGAGGCTAATAATTAATTGAGTCTTTGGTGGGGTTATTGTTAGAGAGCCGCCTGATCCCAAACACTCATCACCCTCCCCGTATCGTATATATATTATAGGGGATACGAGGCTCACTGCACTATTACAAGACTTGATGTGTTTACCTTTTGTCAACCACGTGGGTACTGCTGGTGGAATTCTTTATAACCAAAATATGTAGTGGAGAAACTTCGTGACTTGACTGCATGTGCTTACTGTCCCATGCACTTCTCAATCACCTTCTTTCTCGGGGGGAATTCTTTATAACCAAAATAAACAAGTAGAGGAGAAACTTCGTGAATAAACTGCATGTATGTGCTTACTGTCCCACTTCTCAATCACCTTCATCTTCGGGTATCATACTCACCTCGTTCTTGAGCGGCCAAATTTCAATCAATCAATGGTGAATAGTAGATATTTAAGGTGGTAATTCTTTTTTGGTACAGTTGCCTCCAAAAATTTCGAGACACTACCTACTAAAGTCTAGCAGGTAGTGTCTCGAAATTTTTGGAGGCAACTGTACAATGGAGTGCCTTGATTCCTCCAAAGTATGCTAGCTAGGAAACAGGACCAACAGAGCAAAAGTAATAGTGTTCTGTTGCTTGGAATAGTTTGGAGGATTCAGTTGCTCCATGCAGATTTTACCAACACAAAATTTCCCCCTTAATTCTGTCAGGCAAAACAAAGTGCATGGCTACAAGATCCATATTATTTTCTTACCTTGCCGACGTCCCCAGAGTAAGAGTTCATGGTGTACGACCCTTTGGTCATCTTCCCTTCGGTGTTTATACAGGAATTAATTAGCCGAGGGACGTCTTGTAGTAAATGGGAATAGTAGAGGAATGAGGCACTGAAGCTTGATTATATATGCTACATGTAAACAGTAGAAAAAATGAGTCAAGTAAGGGATTGTCTAGAGAATAATATATATATACAGGTACTCGTAATCTGCTGGTGACCACAAACACAGATACACGAGTAATTTTTCATCAAACTACTCTATTTTTTTTTTTCTTTTTTAGTTATAGTCTGTAATAAGGAGAAGGGGGAACAAAAACTACAAAGCAATTACACCATGTCCAAATATAAAAGTAAACAAGGATAGAGATTCTAGATGATGATGTTGATGTAGAGGGCCAGGTGGAAGGAAGGGGAACACTGCCTAAAATTATAACTCCATATCCAAATAAACACTCAACAGAAAATAATATAATAATAGTAAGATTCTGGAGCTGTCGAGTGATGTAGAGGGCCAGGTGGGGGTGTAAGAAAGAGTACGCAACTAACGCAAGCAAGTGAGAGTGAGTGAGAGTTGAGGTTGGGAGAGGAGTTGTGTTATGAGCCAGGGTTGGTAGACTACTGTGCAAGTTTTAACACCTGCCGAGTTATTTTTCTTTCCTAAACCACTCTTCTTAACTCACTCGTATATGACGTCACTACCGAGGCTGTATTTAAGTGGTGGTGTGTATGTATCTGTATGTTGTGTGTGTACCTGTGGTCAATAAAAGTATGTATCTATTTATCTGTGTGTGTGTGTGTGGTAAATAAAATTATCTATCTATCTCTGTGTGTGTGTGTGGTCAATAAAAGTATGTATCTATGTATCTGTATGTTGTGTAACTGTGATCAATAAAAGTATGTATCTATATACCTCTGTGTGTGTGTGTGTGTGGTCAATAAAAGTATGTATCTATGTATCTGTATGTTGTGTACCTGTGATCAATAAAAGTATGTATCTATTTACCTGTGTGTGTGTGTGTGTGTGTGTGTGGTCAATAAAATTATCTATCTGTGTGTGTGTGTGTGTGGTAAATAAAATTATCTATCTGTTTATCTATGTGTGGTCAAAATTATCTATCTATTTATCTGTGTGTGGTCAGTAAAATTATCTCTCTATCTGTGTGTATGTAAGTGTGTGGTCAATAAAATTACCTATCTAGTTATATGCGTGTGTGAGTGGTCAATAAAATGATCTATCTATGTATCTGTGTGTGGTCAGTAAATTTATCTATCTATCTATCTGTGTGTGTCCATAAAATTATCTATATTTATCTGTGTGCGTGGTCAATAAAATTATCTATCTATCTATCTGTGTGTGTGAGACGGGTTCCTGTAGAGTTACCAAAGTACAGTCACGAGCATTAATAAGTATACAGCTTTGGTTGAAGCTTTGAACAGTCCAATTCACCAACGAAGTAATACCAATGGAGATATTGTTGTGCATTTATTTACTGTCTCAAGGTATTCGAAGCACACCTGCATACTTATGAGTGCTCATGACTGTACATTACAGCTTGAGAATGTTAAATGTGATCGCTATAAGTACTACAAAACATGATTCTACTACTTACTTGTAGTACATATTTATAGAGTTTATGTAGCCCGTTCAGGGGGAAGTACTGTAGGCTACATGCAACGTTGGTAAATCTGGAACATGTGCATGATTCCTCCTCCAGACTATTCCAGGCAACAAGAAACCATTATTTATGTTTATCTCTGGTCCTATTTACTGGCTTATACTTTAGACGAGGAATCAAGGACCTCTAATATACCAAAGTGTATTTATTACCCCCTTTATTAATGTCATCAAGACCTCTAATTTACCAAAGTCTATTACAACCTTAATTAATGCCAATCTCACCACCCATTATGTATTGAGGTGCACGTGAGAAGACCACAACAACCACCCCTATATAGCTGCATCCATCTGGGTACTAGAAATGCCCATATTACAAGGCACTATGACAATACATTTCAGTACCTTAAGGGTGTAATTCACATGTTACATTGGAGTGCCTTAATTCCTCCAAAGTATGCCAGGAAACGGAACCAGAAAAGCAAAAATAATGGTGTTCTGTTGCTTGGAATAGTTTGGAGGATTCAGTTGCTCCAGATTTACCAACAACACAACATTTCCCCCTTAATAAGACGATGGTTAAGAACGGTAGCTTTCCAAGACCTACGGGTATGCTATGTCAGTTCATTAACACTAATAAAATAAGGGGGAAGTTTTGTGATGATAATTCTGGAGCAACTGAATACTCCAGACTATTCCAAACAACAGAAAACCATTTTTTTTTTTTGCTCTTCTGGTCCTGTTGTTTCCTGGCATACTTTGGAGGAATTGAGGAGCTCCAATTTAACAAAAGCGAATTACCCTCTTAAGGCTATATAATTGAATTTCGTACGTAGTTGTGATCGAATTTATGACGGTATTTCCTCTTCGTCTTATGTTTATTATAGGGGCACACACACACTTCCACATTCCTACCTTGTTCTTATCTAGACGTAATAATCGTATATATAGATTATGGGTGGGTCGGTATCAAACTTTACGACGTGTATTGTTCCATTTCGTCCCCATCTCCCATAATTCTTGCGATGGTGTGCAGTCAGTTAGTCAGCCAGTCAGCCTCGTATATTATTATTATCCCCTACGGTACAGGGAGCTAAGGGTAGTGAGGGATGGGGTCACTCTCTCTAAAACAATGCCCCCCCACCCCACACTAAAGGTTCATATGGCCCCAGAGCTGGACCTGTTGTTGTCTTGTCATGGGTTCTGCAGACGCTAGAACCTCCCCCATACATGAACCCCTTGAAAAACATAAAGGAAATGGAGTATAAATAATGATGGTGGTGGTGGTTCAATTCAGACCCACAACCCCCCCCCCCTCCTCCTCTCTTCTAAAGTAGTTCTCAACCATCGTGAATAAAAAACTAATTTGCCTAAGTAACCGGTAAAGCTCTACATACATACATAGAAACGGAAAATATATACCGGTACACCTTCCAAGATACCCTATATATTTTTGTTTGTGGCGTATAGTACGTGTGTGTAGCCTAATTACAAATAGGTATATATTTGTTAATTATGACTGTGTATTGTACGATTGTAAAGTTAAGGGGATGGTATACTTTTGGCCTTGAATCCTCCAAAGTATGCCAGGCGACAGGACCAGATGAACAAAAATTAATGGTGGTCTGTTGTTGCTTTGAATAGTTTGGAGGAATCAGTTGGTGCTTCAGATTTACCAACATAATATCCTACTACTCCCCCTACACCAAAATTAAATAACCTACTTGCTTTCTGAACTGGTAAGAAAAATCATATAAAAAAGGATAAACTCCCTCATCACCAGAAAAATGTATCCTCTACTGTGATAAGCTGGTACTATAAGCCATATCAACTAGTCATGTTTCATAGTTAATTACACCAAAGAGCTTAAATGTCATGATGGTGGTGGTGGTGGTGGGTGAGCCAAACAGGATGATTTATTATCTTGCAGTAGCAGAGAGAATAAAAATTTGTGAATAATGAGTGTGGTTGATTAATGCGTTTGATGGTAGACCGATAGTAGCCAACAAGTGTTTAGTAGGTAGGCTACACTCCAGCTCCTAAATTCGCGACCACGTACAGTCCAATTCACCAACCAACTAATTCCAATGGCGATCTTATTGTGCATTTATTTAGGCTATTGCCTCTAGGTAATCGAAGCACACCTGGATACTTATTAGTGCTCGTGACTGTACAGTGCTGGACTAAAGTTCTGTCCCGCAGCTAACCACAGGGCGCCAGCCTTCTGAACCACTTCAGGCTCAGAAAACGAAGCACCAGGCAGATTAAATTTCGGATTCCTTTATCATTCCGATGCCCATCTGTTGTATAAAACACAAACTTTCATCAGGTGCTTCGTTATCAGAGCCTGAAGTGGTTCAGAAGGCTAGAGCAATGGCTGGCTGAGGGACAGAACATTAGTCCACACTGTACTAATATGTTTATGTCATTTGAGCTGGTAACACTGATTGAGGAGGAACAGAGCTATAGGTGCCATTAGGTGGAGCATAGTACAGTAGAGCGACATGATATAATCTTTCACCTACAATGATACCTTCCCCTAGCTCAGATAACATTAACATCTCGGTACGTGGTTGCGAATTTACGAGCTCGAGTGTACAGCCACGGACAAAAACAATGTCTTCCTGTTTTTGTTTAGTAAGAGAAATGGATAATGCAAGTACCAAGTCTAATCTTAATCTAAAAAGCTGTACAGTAAGGGGTTGTTTTGAATAGGCCTAAAGATTCCTATTCTTACTTTTTTTCTATATCTTTTTTCTTGGTACAGTTGCTGACATATGAAACAGACACACCTGATACTGGGCCCCTCATTGAGCATAAGGTATATGATCATTGAGACGTTGTTGTGTTTGTGAACTGTGTAGTGGCGATGTATCCTATTCTATGCTTGATAAGGGGACGGTCCGATTGAAGTGTGTCTGTCGTTTCATGCGTCGGCAACTGTACTCCTCTCTTAATTGCTTTTCCACACCTCACACCAACCCTAATAATACTGCACATGTACCCTACTCTGGTTCATCCTTCTTTCAACTTTGTTTTGGACGATCTCACCCACACATCCAAACTCACTTTCCTAGTCAAAAACCATTCCCCACTTCTATTCTCCTCTCATTATAGTTCACACCCTTTACACTCCCATACTATGCCTTTAAAAACATACAACACTATCCACATGTTCTATGCAATGTTGATTCTTTTTTCACACAAGTATCCTAAAAGAAATCAAAGGGTTTTCATATAAATGCAAATGGCTGTATTAATGTTGACAAGCACTTTGTTTGCAAGGTGAACACATATTTATAAAATTTGTTTTATTTCTCATTCTTGTAACTTTTAAAATATTTGAAGTAGTAATAGTACGAGTAGTAGTAATAGTAATAGTAGTAGTATTTGTCATAATAATAATAATAGTAGTAGTAGTGGAAGCTGTAAGACAAATAGTAGTGGAAGCTGTAAGACAAGTAGTAGTAGTAGTGGAAGCTGTAAGACAAGTAGTAGTAGTAGTAGTAGTAGTAGTAGTAGTAGTAGTAGTAGTAGTAGTAGTAGTAGTAGTAGTAGTAGTAGTAGTAGTAGTAGTAGTAGTAGTAGTAGTAGTAGTAGTAGTAGTAGTAGTAGTAGTAGTAGTGGAAGCAGTAAGACAAGTAGTAGTAGTAGCAGAGACATATATCAAAAGCAAATTCCCTAACAGTTCCATTCTAAGAAAAAGATAATGATGAGGATCCTGTGTTTTAAGGCATGAAACTACAATCAACTCTGCAACAAGAAGAACAAGACCGATAGTTTGAAAATTGTACAATCATGCACATAAAATATTCAGTAATACAGCCCAAGTGGAAGATGCCCGGGGGGCCTTCTTGTACAGTCACAGGCCACCTGAGTTGAAGTCCGAGATTTGGAGCAGGCAGTTTCTTGACGACAGCCCACCCGAGGACTCGATTGGTTCGAGATGTGTGTGGCCTCGTGATGGTTTGGGTGGGCTGTCATCCAGAAACCACCTGCTTCCGATCTTGGGCTTCGACTCAGGTGGGCTGGAGATTGTGGTCCACCGCGACTGTACCAAGTTAGCCAATATGGTAATAAAAAAATCAAGCGAGTGTCACAGAGTACCAGAAGTGCAGAGATTCTTCCACTTGGGATGTACCATGTAAGCATGAGTCTAACTGTACAAAAGTAGAAAAGAATGTGAAGTTGTAAAGAATGATGGGAATACAAGTACTACCTTAACATACATTGTGTGAAAATTTTTAAAACCAAGTTAGAGGATTTAAAATGTCATTGCAAAACTGGAAGCTACTGATAACTTCAAACTGTGCTATCAATACACATACAAGATAACCTAAACTGAGGTAACCTATTCCTTGTAACAGCTTGAAGGAATCAGTAATCACGAAATAACATCAAAAGCATTTTAATCCCTTAATTAAAATCTATCAAGAAACAAACAACCATGACCCTGCAAAGATCATGAGTTTGATACTTTTTCACTCATCTCATGGACATACAAGTTCCTCATTCACTTGATTGAAGGTTGGTATTCCCAAAATGTTTGTTACCTGTAATTTTTCCATTGCTGGCTCTTGTAGTGTCACAATCTATAGCTTCTGGGCCACTGACGACAGATTCATGGAAGTTAACACAAGGTTCTCTAATCATATTACAATGTTGACAGTTACTATGTTTTTTCTTTGTATATACTACCACAAACAGGTTGCAAATTTTATGGTTAATTAGTCTCTGTGTTGTGGAATGAGGAGAGGCTAAAGGTGAGCTGCATGGATGGTGTTTCCAGCATGTTTATGTCACTGTATGAAGGGAATCTACTCCAGCATTAGTCTGGAAGTGTAGTAAACCAGCAAACAGTGACATAAAACTATGGCTTCAATTTATTTCAATACATATATTCTTGGTGGGCCAGAAATTATAGATTGCACTTTCTATCATTTTTCCACCACTCGGTCATCAATAAACCTTCATCTAGTCACCAGCATTTCCTATAATTATGACTTTCTGGGAATTATGGTTCTGTGGCTGACTTGGAAGGCATGTATTCCTACAAACTGTGTCAAAGGAAGGGCCACGTCAATCAGGGGTGGCCTGGTTTCTGGGACACTTGTAAAGAAATCACCAGATTTTATTTTAAACACATCATTTAAACTCCCTTAATTAAACTTGTCTAGTTACTATATACTGCTTATGAGGAATGGCAATAAATGCATGCTGATAATTAATTCCCTGGAGTAATACTGCGCTGATAGTCATGAGCTCAAGTGATATCAAATTACAAGAAGTAATCAAATTGTATAGTACATTAGTTAAGCATTTTAAGATATGAAGAAAGAACAAAAATTACAATGAGATTACGGGTACTCCATAAGGTCCTAAAATTATTGTAGAATGCCTGTCTTCTAAAACATATAATTTGTATTTTAAGTTACTATTGGATAAAATTTCTGCTCAGATGATATTTTCAAACGTACAGAGCACTCCTAAAACCTCAATCAACAACTAAAATATTATGGTAATACTTGTTTAAAAAGTGTATACAGTTGGAGGACATTGCAGGCACTACATCCACCACCCACACATTCCAACCCTACACAATGGTATTTAAGTGAACTCAAAGCACCTCCTCCTTCACAGTTTAAGGGGAGATTCTCTTGTTGGTAAATTGAAAGGCTACTGATTCCTTCTAACTATACCAGAAAACACACGACCTCAATGGTACAGTACTAATAGTACTTTTGTAGCATAGTTTAGAGAAACCAAAGAGCTTCCAATTCACCAACAAAAGAATCTTCCCTTAAGAGGTCAAGATGCACTGGATAAATCACCAAGATACTGAAACTGATTAATTCATCTTGGACTATTGATCAGCTTTGTGGCAATTATTGGAGGACCATATCCCTATTCATCTGCTGTTTTATGTCACACCACACAACCCCCATCCAGACAAGGTTGCCAACCCTTCCCAACTTGTCTGTAATACAGTTGTCTGCAGGAGTTGTGTATCATTCTGTCTGAGGAAGGAATCCAGCCAAACTGTAAAGAGATACAGTACTATGGTATTCCTGCTTCAATCTGTGTTTTCTTACTGATGCTGTCACTCTTAATTTAAGTCACTCTTTCCATCACCACAGTCGATCAAGGGTGGGAAGGGTTGGTAGCCTTTGGGCAAATGTCATGCCACGTGACATAAATATTATGCTAAATTACTAGGAATATGGCCCTTGATTTTTTATTCACACACACCTTACACCCTTAATACTGAATACAAAAACATACACATATCTAAGATTAGTGAACCTTGTAAAGTTGCCTAGAAATTAAAAGTACAGTAGTTACAACATTCAAATATGCAAAACGATAATTTTTTTCTTATTAAAATACACATATAGTACTGTACTGCACTTCTTAAAGTGCTGTCATGTCTTCCAATGGCTAAATACTATTACTTCTCAACTTTGAACATTCGGTTTCAAAGGTCACAGGAAAATACCTACCATCCAAAGGTGAAATGAAATATTATATAATTCACTAAACTTAGAGAAGCAGTTGTTCTTCCTTCATTACCATTCTAAACCCCACACTCTCTTGCTGGAGTCTCAATTATAGTGGTGGTTTGTAGTTCACTGGTTTCCTGATGACGGGTTTCACACTAGTGGGATAGTGAGGCACTTGCAAATTTCTTCATCTGTACCGCAGTGGAAAAAAGTTAGTATAGTACAGTCCCATGTGAAGGATGCTGGCCTCCTTCCCTTCCAGTACCCAATGAACACTGCATGCTACAAGACACAAGAGGTACTGGGGGAGGGATGACCAGTATCTTCCAATGGGGCTATGCCATGAATTTCTGTGCACAACTCTACATTACAACAACTACTTGAGGTGACATTAAGAGTGTGCAGCAGCCAGAGCACCCATGGGATCCCAGGCTGGGAGTGTGACGGGGTCTGTGTTGTACACCTCCAGCACTTCCTCTGGTACATACTTTTTGTCCACCACAATCTCAAACACAAACTCACGGAACCAATTGGAAGCCATGATGAGGTAACCCTTTTCTCCTCGGTCTTCTCCCCAGCTGTTCTCGACTCTCCACTTCTCTGCTTTTCCCGAGTCCTACAAAGAATACATATTTAATATAAAGCAATATAATAAATAAGGTCTTATGTTGTATAAAATTATTCACACTACTCAACTTTGCAGTTCCAATAACCTTGAATATAATTATATAATTCTACTCACAGCTTGAAACATAACAAAATAAGGTAAAAATACCTCAGTTACACTCATATTTCTTGTGTCTGAATCTTAAAATCTCACCTCAATGGTAACAAGCCAAAGGGCCGTATTTGTGAATATCCATGGCCATGGTAGAGATCATGGCTTGTATACAAGACCTCACCAAACTGTGGTTGAGTCAAGCTCAATCCTATGAAATCCATGGATTATAATAAATTATTGGTTGTGGTACGGTAACTGTACCGTATATTTCCAAATTGTCCTGAAACTTAATTGTCTCCTATTCCTGTAGGTGACCACAGGTAAACTGGTTAAATATTTTACTGTAAACTTGACTTACATTAAGAGTAACTGCAGTGAAGATCATTGCATGAGTCATGAGGGATTCACCATAGATGAGACGGTCTGCTTTGCTGAGACACACATTTACATCAACTCCAAAGGCAGACTTGTAGTCATGACTGTTGATGGGTGACAGGAAATGAATACCAGTTATTGCCATGTTTAAGACTGTACCTTATGTTTATACGAATGAAAGGTATAGTGCCAAAAAACTAATGTTAACATTTCAAATCTTATTTTTTAAGAGTCAGCTCACTAGCCTTGGGGTAAAAAAAAAAGGAAAAAGATGCCGGTATAAGATAAGCAACAGTAAAGATGGGAAAGTGACAAAATAAAAACGTACATATCAATATCCTGAATTCCCAGCTTGCCGGCAAATCTCTTTCCCACCTCGCAGCCAAACCAGACTGCCTCGCCATTCTTGATGCTCTCGCTGGCCAGGTCCATCAGGATATTGACGGGCTGGTTGTTGTAGATGGTCTGCTTCCCACCCACCATGTTACCCAAGCAGTCCACTGTGTACACCTTCCCATAGGTATTGTCAGGCCTTGGGTCATTAACGAGACATACCTAGAATTGTACAAAGAACCATCACATAACTGTTCTCTTATTTCTTTGGCACTATTACGCCCAAGATCATTCCCAAAACATACCTGAAAATTACATAACTAGTTTACTTTCTCACACACTTTTGGAAGTGTGTGAGATATGCAAAAGATTACAAAATACAAAAACAGTTCTCTCATATCTTTGGCAATATTGGGCCTAAGTTCATTTACAAGGCAAACTAGACCAATGTATCTGCATACCGAATCCATGTGCAAAGTGGCCTATGGCACATACCTCTATAGTACTATAAATAATAATAATTCTCTAAGAAATATGTGTAAGCTCACCATTACCTTAATATTGACCTTTAAATATAACTGATTCATAACTTATGATTAAAACCTTTCTGATAAAATACAATAATATGAACAACAAATATTACCTTTTCCTCAATGTTAAATACTGGCTTGACATGCTCATTGTAGAACTCTAGCGGGGTGAGAGGTCCTACTTTATGGTAGGCCTTAGCCTTGTCATAGTACTCCCAGGTGAAGGTCTGGGGTGGGATGCCAAGGCAGATGGACACGATACGGTAAATCTCGCTCATCTGGTGAGTCAGTGTTTCCGTAACGGCGGCATCGTCCCCGTCTTTGTCTAACACTTGGCGCAGCTCACGGGTATACTCTCGTAGCTGTGGGAAAATGTTGTCAAATATAATACATGTCTTTTTTAGGTGTAGCTTCAAGGTATAGATTTGCAGCTACTAGGAAAAATATGTCTGACACACTGCCCCACCCAGTAATCTATCCCACGACACAATCACTCACCATGATCAAAAATTCCAAATGAAAATATACGATAGTGTCTGGCTTGCACTAAATCAGTAACTTCTGTTAATGGGTTCATACCAGTTTGATGCTGCTCAAAAAAAATATGGCTTATAATACGAGAACAAAAATAATAAGGATATTCTTACCTTACTCTGTAGAATCCGATTCATTCTCATGGTATTCTCTGCACTGTAAGACTCCGGGAAACACTTCTTAGGCATCACTCCGTACCTAAGTCAACAGAAAAGATATAAATGCAAGATCTTGTATCCAATGTTAACTTACTATTGTCCACTACTGCTATATCAACCCAGTGCCCCTTTCTTCCACTAAAAATATAACTTGGTGGAAGTTGCATCAAATTACAAAGGTCACAAGTTGGTTATTCATTAAAATGGGTGAGTGACTGACCTGCTGACGAGATTAACCACCATGTCCCATTGACCACCATCAGGAATCGGGTCATGGAGCAGAAAGGACACCAGTCGACCCTCCACTGGCTCTCCACGCCTCACACACTCCACCATTTTGTTCAGGAAATAGTTGCATCGCTCTATCTGCAAACGACATATGTATGTATGAGAAGTGTAGCCTGGTAGCCATGCAATACTGTGTGAAGAAAAATAACATATAAAAAACTGTAAAAAACATTTATTTAAAACATGCAACACAAATATATATACTGTGCAAAAATATGTCATTACCTTGTCCCAGAAGAACAGATAAGACTGTGAGAATTCAAACTCCTCCAGGTTTTGCTGCTTAATGAAGGGAAGACGCATCACATTAAGACAGGCAAAGATCCAACAACGACCGGATGATTTCTGGTTAGTCACTGGCCGTCCTTCACTCTCAACCTGACCCCAGATATAAAGGTAAAACACTAAGCTGTATGCAAGAACATTGATGGTATAAACGATGATGATGTGGTAAACACTAAGCAGTATGCAAGAACATTGATGGTATAAACGATGATGATGATGTAGTAACTGGTACAATGACTCCGTTGTTTGTTTATGGAATCTTTGTACCAGTACCATGCCATCATCAACACCACGATTCATCTTGTATAACCAGCATAACCCCCACTCCTCATGCCACTGTCTATGTACAGCTGACAAATAACATAATTATGGAATATATCATAAATTGCATTGTGCTTTAAACTTCAGTTCTCTGCACGATCTTTAAGTGCCTTGGTCATTGATTTCATGACAACCAGTGAGGTGTGAAAATCCTGCATGACAAGCCAAAGAGGAGTGCTGACTGTTCTGCAATCCTCAGACATATCTTTAATACTCTTATGTAGTACCCATTCTTCAAGCATACACCACAAAAACACACAATTAAAATAAGCTCTATATACCGGTATTATCAAATGCCTGATGCCATAATCCTAGATGAGGTGATAAGTTATGTGATTAATATCAAATAATATGATAAACACAACTAACCTTATGACTGAATACATGATTAGTAGCGAGAACTTTGCTACGGCGTACACACATCTCCAGAGGGTCCGTCTTGAAACAGGCATTCATAGCCAAGAGGGAGCTGGATTCTTTCTCCACCGTCTTCTGGTATTGCTCAATGAGCTCGGGAGTTAATGCTGAAACACGAATCATACATATGGGAGTAAATTTTAGTGCTGTATCTAAATTAAAAGTATATGAGTGAAGTGAAGGATTTCATGATGTGATTCAAGGTGTAAAACTTCAATGTAACCTATGCATGAGATGGTTAATAAAAAAAAATATATATATAACATACTTGTGAAATATAATCTACCATATATATAAAACAGAGATACAATTTCTCTATGTTTGTGGATTTGCAACCATAACACAACAGCTACATGGTACAGTAAATATGACACATTGAAATGCTATTTTTGTCAAAGCAAGGTACCGTTAAAATGAACTAACTTAAAGAATAAAGCAATTTTCAGTCCAGTTATGTGTGTGTGTGATTTTGTGCGAGTTAGCATGGCTTCAGGGGAAATTTTTCTTGTTTGAAAATCAGAAGGCTATTGATTCCTCCTGATTATATATGCTAGAAAGCAGATGCCCTCAATGGTACAATAACTAAGGGATCTGTTTTGTGGCATAGTTTTGAGGAATAGAGACCATCCAATTCACCAACAAGAGAATCTCCCTTAACGTGGCTTCAAGTGCAGGTTGTCCATTGTGTTCAACCCTCAGCCCTTGTACAGAACAGAGCTTACTTACTTAAACTCATCTTGGAAGTGAAGTTACAGCAGCTGAAATGAAAACACAGATATTAATAGATACTTGTAGATTGACTGATTAATTGATTGATATGAGCCGCCGCGACAGCGAGGTCATATGGCAACCGAGGAAGAAGGTGGTCAAGAGGTGCAACAGTAAATACAAAAAGTAACAGATGACAACAAGGGACAGTTGGAGAAGTGAGATACTTGTAGAAAATGTATTGAACAGTAAATATAAAATTATAACTAAGATTCAGGAATGCTTCACACAGAGTAATAATTAAAACCAAACATTTGTATTGTCTTGAGATGGTACTATTTAATTATGTCTTTGAGGGAAAGCTCTCTTCGTCGCTCAGTCCCTATTATTTTGCAATGGAAATTTAGCAACGAAACTCATTTTCGTCAAAGAGTAAGTTTAATAATATCACCCTAATATTGCATGTCATAATATAATCCGGTGAGGAATTGGTACAGTAGAAACTTTATCGTAAATGTTGAGATAAAAGGAATACCGTTAGTGTTAATAGTAAGAGTTTCAAAATTCCACGGAAGCAAATTGTAAAAATACATGAAACCCAATTAATTAAATGTCACTATCAGCTGACCAATCCATTAGTTTGTAGCCATTGGCTGTCCTTCCTGTCATTATTTACCAAGAATATATATACGACTTACATTAAAAAAATATATATTTATCACCAAGTTACTGTTTCAATGGGACAGCATTTGTGAATAACCAAGAGTAATTAATTAACCAAATGTAATAATAAGAATAATAACAAATATAATTAAACCAAGCACATATATAATTTATCACCACATTACTGTTTCATTGGGACAGCATTTCAGAATAATATCTCTTTAATCACTACAAGTACAAGCTGGCTACATAAACTCAAGCAAGAATATATATATATATATATATAAAAAAAAAAAAAAACACACACACACACGTCAATATGTTTTAGGGTCAATTAATTATGGAGCCATGCGTGTGATGTAGTCAGAAAATTGGAGTAAACGAGTCCTTCAAATATTGCCACGAAACACACACAACACCAATATGGAAGGAGTTTGTTTGTTTTGTGGCAGGGTCAGAGGGAATCAGAAGCCTCCAATTTTCTCAAACACAATCACAGGGTTCTTAATACACGTAGCCCTCCAAACTCTGGTCATAAAACACATCTATGCAGTCTTATGAGGAGGGTATTTTGTTTCCTGGGATAGTATGGAGGAATCAGAAGGGTAAATATTGAATGAATTACCGTTATTGCGTACGTTTTTTCTACCTTCATTACCCACTTATTTAGACCATTCTAAGACTATTTTCTTCTATGGCATTTTCTCCGCAAATGCCCCATTTCCAAGATAGGGCCTACGCAAATGGGGCATTTTGAAATTAGTCTGACCTTACCTGACCTGACCTAACCTAACCTAGACCGCATCAGACTACCGGGACCTAACCTGGGCAAACTACCGGAACCTAACCTGGGCAAACTACCGGGAAATAATCGTGATAAAGTACAATAAATGACTGGGGCAAAATACTGGGACCCAACCGGATCTGGCAACACTGCTGCAAAACGGTAATTCTTTCAATAAATACCTTAATGCAGCAGTGTTGCCAGATCCGGCTGGGTCCCAGTATTTTGCCCCAGTCAATTATTGTACTTTATCACGATTATTTCCCGGTAGTTTGCCCAGGTTAGGTCCCGGTAGTCTGATGCGGTCTAGGTTAGGTTAGGTTAGGTTAGGTCAGGTCAGGTAAGGTCAGGCTAATTTCAAAATGCCCCATTTGAATATGCCCTATCTTGGAAATGGGGCATTTGCGGAGGAAATGCCATAAAAGAAAATAGTCTTAGAATGGTCTAAGTAAGTGGGTAATGAAGGCAGAAAAACCGTATGCAATAACGGTAATTCTTTCAATATTTACCCAGTATTTTGCCCCGGTCATTTCCTGTACTTTACCAGGGTTATTTCCCGGTAGTTTGCCTAGGTTAGGTCCCGGTAGTCTGCTGTGATCTAGGTCAGGTAAGGTAAGGTCAGGCTAATTTCAAATTGCCCTATCTTGGAAATGGGGCATTTGCGGAAGAAATGCCATAGAAGAAAATAGTCTTAGAATGGTGTAAATAAGTGGATAATGAAGGTAGAAAAACCGTACGCAATAACGGTAATTCTTCCAATATTTTCCTAAATTTGCTACCTAACGTTACTCCATTAAAAATTACCCCATATTTTGTCATTATTCCCATATTTCATCACACCACACGTATATAATCCTTAAATCTATCGTTATACAGTGAATTTTAAGCCAGAGTTGACGTAAATGAAGTCAAAATAAGCAAATTATTAAATACATACAATGCATTTATCAACACAAAAAATAACCCATATTTCGTAATTTTTCCCTTATTTCATCACACCAGATATGTATAATTCCTAAATATATCGTTATACAGTGAATTCTAGGTCAGAGTTAGCGTAAATAAGGTCAAAATAAGCTAATATGAATTACATACATACACCTCGGAGAATGACAACAACAAATTTACTACTCCATCCAAGAATGGCCCAAGTGACAATGCATTTATCAACAAAAAAAACACCCATATTTCGTCATTATTCCCTTATTACACCAAACCAGATATGTATAATCCCTAAATCTATCATTCTACGGTGCATTCTAGGTCAGAGTTGGCGTAAATGAGGTCAAAATAAGGGAATAATCTTACCGTACAAGAATTAAGATGGGTCAGCCTCTCTCCACCTCGGCTACACGTCAAGTCATAAGGTAAATATAGATAGGCTCGTTGTCCCTAGTTTTTATCATTATATCCTATTTTGTGTTTTTTTTTAAGTGCTTCTGGGTCATGTGTAATATTTTATCATACGTTATAAAACTATATATAATGTTCAAGCATATCAATCTTGTGTGTGTGTGTGTGTGTGTGTGTTTTTTTTTTAATAGTTTCAAGATGGGAGTAGCTTCTAATTTATATAAGAATACTTAATTTGGAAACCTAAATCTCAGTTATCTCACAGTCTTGTAAATAAAAGAAACAAAATTACGCTAAAAAAAAGTCTAGATATATATATATTAATATCATATACCACTGATATTAATGTTTTAGTCTCGCCAAGGATGTGTACAAAATACATTTTCTTTCACACCATTTCCTAATATTCAGAACAAAATTATTTCTTATAAGTACAGGCAAACTAAAGTAAAAGTTCTCTATATGATATTACTGTTAATGTTTACATATATTTACTCTTATTAAGTTCTTATAAGTACAGGCAAACTAAATTAAAAGTTATCTATATGATATTACTGCTATTGTTTACATATAATTACTCTTATTAAGTTCTTATAAGTACAGGCAAACTAAATTAAAAGTTCTCTATATGATATTACTGCTATTGTTTACATATATTTACTCTTATTAAGTTCTTATAAGTACAGGCAAACTAAATTAAAAGTTCTCTATATGATATTACTGCTATTGTTTTCATATATTTACTCTTGTTAATATCCCACCATGTATCAAATAACTTTCTGGTGGCCTTTACTAGCGGCAACGTTCCCCATGCAGATCAGTGTTGTTGGGGCTTGTACTAAAGGTAAATAAAGAACTTAAAATAAAAAAGAATGCTAGCTAGAAAGGAGAGGTATAATAGTAGATATCCTTTTAAGGGACCCTGTGATCGTGTATGAGACCAGCAGGTGGCTTCTGATTCCTCCTGACTATGCCACGAAACAAGCTCCTTTAATTAATGTAGAATAGGTCCATGGTGTTTCGTGGTAATGTTCGAAGGACTCTCTCACCTCCAATTTTCTGACTACATCAAGGGGTCACTTAACTCACACGAATCAATTGTATTTGGGGCTTATAAAAGAACGAAGGAAACCTATTTTCGACCATCAAGTTTAATCAAGGGGAAATTGGAAGGTAGCTAGGGTCTCTGTTGATTCCTGCAAACAATGTCCCACGAAACAAACAGAAGGTCCTCTCTTATCAATTGTTTCCTTCCAGGTTTAGTTAAGGGACCCTGTGATGTAGTCAGAAAATTGGAGATAAACGAGTCCTTCAAATATTGCTACGAAACGCCACCTATAGAGAAGGAGCTTGTTTCTTGACATGGTCAGGAGGAATCAGAAGCCTCCAATTTTCATACACGATCACAGGGTCCTTAAGAGGGTTATTCACTTTTGTTACATTGGAGTGCCTTGATTTCTCCAAAGTATGCCAGGAAACAGCTGGACCAGATGAAAAAAAAAATAAATAAATAAATAAATAAAAAAAAAAAAATAATAATAATAATGATAATAATAATGGTGTTCTGTTGCTTGGAATAGTTTGGAGGAATCATTTACTCCAGATATACCAATTAAGGACCCTGGCTGTGATCGTGTATGAAAATTAAAAGGAGGCTCCTGATTCCTCCTGACTATACCACGAAACAAACTCCTTCCAAATAGGTGTGTGTGAAAGTGTTTTTTTTTTTTTTTTTTTTTTTTTTTTGGCAATATTCGAAGGACTCAATTATTTCCAAATTTTCTGACTACATCACGGGGTCCCTTAAGTAATAGATCAATCTCTCCTTAATTAAATATCAGCCAATTATTATGCAAAGAATAGTTAGTTATAATAAAAATCCAATTATAATTATCGATCTCATTATGTTAATTAAGGGACCCTGTAAGCGGTGTAGTCAGAAAATTGGAGTTAGGTAAATGATTCCTTCAAATATTGCCACCACGAAACACACACACACACACACCTACTGTATAAGGAAGGAGATTGTTTCGTGGCATAGTCAGGAGGAATTAAAAGCCTCCAATATTTATACACAATCACCCGAATCCTTTTAATGAGATGACAATAACAATAAAAAATAAATTAAAAAATGAACAAATAATAATAATAATAATAATAATAATAATAATAATAATAATAATAATAATAATAATAATAATAATAATAATAATAATAATAATAATAATAATAATAATAATAATAATAATAATAATAATAATAATAATAATAATAATAATAATAATAATAATAATAATAATAATAATAATAAATAAATAAATAAATAAATAAATAAATAAATAAATAAATAAAATAGATACATAAATAAATAACTAGTTATAATGTTAAGTGTACAGTAAATAATATAAATAAAATAGAATATTATAGACGAGAACAAAATATTATTAATAAATAAATCCTAGGACTTAGAATAATGCCTTTACTAATACAATAATAAAATGTATCAATAAAGGAATATATAACCGCATCCAATACAATGTAACTTTTATTTTATATTTTATTTATTTATTATTATTATTATTATTATTATTATTATTATTATTATTATTGTTATTATTACT
>JAWQEG010004858.1:0-15000 GCA_033782935.1 Petrolisthes cinctipes
ACTTACTAATTTACCTTTTATCTGTGATGTTTGCCAGTCCGTCCGTGAAAACATCAGTCACTTGGTCCTTTGATACACTGCTGTTCATCGTAGGCTGCCTATATAGTGTACCAAAACAGAGGGCAACCGTATCTTAGCGTTAGATACGGGTGGTCTTAATTGCTGCCATCCCTGTGTGTGTGTGTGTGTGTGTGTGTACTTGATGATCTTGGTGCCATCCCTATGTGTGTGTGTGTGTGTGTGTGTGTGTGTGTGTGTGTGTGTGTGTGTGTGTGTGTGTACTTGCTGATCTTGGTCCCATCCCTGTGTGTGTATGTGTACTTGCTGCTCTTGGTACCATCCCTATGTGTGTGTGTGTGTGTGTGTGTACTTGCTGCTTTTGGTGCCATCCCTATGTGTGTGTGTGTGTGTGTGTACTTGCTGAATTTTGTGTCATCCCTATGTGTGTGTTTGTTTGTGTGTGTGGACCTGCTGCTCTTGGTGCCATACCTATGTGTGTGTGTGTGTGTGTTCTAGCGGTTTTCAGTGTGGGTGTGTCCGTCCGCATGAGGGTATCCAATGCCACTTCCCGGTCAGATTAGAGTTCAGTGTCCATCATTCTGAGTTTGCTGTGTAGTGGATTACCACCAGATGTTACCTGCATTCCACCACTATACACCTTCATACCTATCCCTACACACCAACACACAACTCTCCATCACACACTGTCTCTACACCACAACTGTCCATCCCACACTATCCATCCCATGCACACTGTCCTTTCCACACTGTCCCTCCATACTAACACACACCACAACTGTCCCTCCACACCACAACTGTCCATCCCTCACTATATTTTCCACACTGTCTTTTTCACACTGTCCCTCCATACTAACCCACACCACCACTGTCCATCCCACACTGTCCCTCCACACCAACCCACACCATCACTGTCCATCTTATCCTAACCCACACCGCCACTGTCCATCCATTTAACTGTCTCTCCCTTCCCTGTGTTGCTGCCTAGGAGTGATAGAGGAGACATAAGATAGACAGTACAGACATACAACATAAATCACAGCATTATAAAGCACAACACAAAAAGGAGGTATCTTGTATAATATATAAGAAAATGTACTGTACACTAAACGGCAAAGTAGATAAAAAAAAACTAAGTATAGGATAAATTAAAGTTTGATAAAGAACTCCTAATACAGTATGACAATAATGCAACGAGACATGCAAATTATGAGACAAACTAACGTCATAAGGAGATAAGAATATCACAAGAAAATAAGAATGAAAGCAAAGGAAAGTAGGGACATAAGAGATAAGGGAGATAAATGAGGTGGTAAGATATGATTGTGAGAGCCGAGGATAATGGCTGTTTCACCAGACAGACTCCTCTTTCCTTCCTTCCTGCCTTCCTTCCTTAAATTTTCTCTTCACTAACATTTTCATTCTTCTACATTTCTAACTTCATATTTTTTCATTCTTCTACAATTCTAACATCATACTTTTTCGTTTTCTTTCATATCTCACTTCATATTTTTTCGTTTTCTTTCTTATCTAACTTCATATTTTTTCGTTTTCTTTCATATCTCACTTCATACTTTTTCGTTTTCTTTCATATCTCATTTCATATTTTTTCGTTCTCTTTCATATCTCACTTCATACTTTTTCGTTTTCTTTCATATCTCACTTCATACATTTTCGTTCTCTTTCGTTTCTCTCCTTTTGTCTTCACCATTAAATTCCTCACTATTTCCCCTCTCATTTCCTTCACGATTCATCTTCTCTTCCTTCCCTCCCTCCTCTACTTTTTATCCTTCCCTTATCTGATGTCTTTACCTCACTCTTGGACCTTCTCTACTGCTTTGCTTCCTTCCATCATCTCTCTTCCTTCCCTCTCTCATGCATTTCTCATTTTCCCCCCAGTTTCAGTTGTCGTTCTTACTTCATTTATTTCTATTCATTTGATGTTTTCCTCTTCCCTGACTTTTCCCCTACAATACCTTCTTTACCCTCGTGTGTTGCAGCCACTACAACTCGCTGTCTCTCCCCTTCTTCTATCACTTCTCTGTCCTCTCTCCTTATCGTCATCTCTCTCTTTAACTAATGCACAGTTCTCTCTCTCTCTCTCTCTCTCTCTCTCTCTCTCTCTCTCTCTCTCTCTCTCTCTATCAAGATGTTTGCATGCATTTCTGTCTTTCTATGCATTTGTATACTTACCTAAAACATATATGTCTCTTCTGTCACTTCTCTCTCCATTTCTCCCATTTCCTCCATATCCTGCTTATCTCTCATGCCTTTCTCCTTTTTCCATGTCCTATCAAATCTTCTGAAAGACAGCATATTCCAATGAAAATTTAGTTAGTCGATATCGAAAACCAATAGATCCCCGGGAGACCTACGAACTACAAATTTGTTTTTCACCAAAGTAACTCCTAGTGTTTGTAGATGCACAGTTCAAGGCAAGTCATGTGTCTACTTTACCACATTACGATCGGGGAAGAAGGTATCTGAACAATGTTGGTGGCTTCTGGCAAAACTCAAAGACAAAGCCCGTCAATGATATACAAAATTCAATAGGTTGGCCATAGAAATTCTTAGACAGGCTACATGTATAGAGAGGTCATCTGGAAGTACTGGAATGAATGATCAACCAAGTGACTCGGTGATTGAAATACAACAAACCAAATAATAAAGTTGTATTGCAGTTACGTAGTCTTACATTTTCTATAGGTTATAAAACCCTCGAAAACAACAACAGCATGTGTACGAATTCTTGTGGCCATTGGTGCCATGAGAGTAATTGATCTTGGGACACATCAACCAACCACAGATTATACTGCAAACGATCCCTTCCATTCATGACCTTTATTTACCATTGGTGTGTAAACTCATAAAATTGTTGCCAAAAGCAACCAACCATATTGGATACTTTATTCCTAGACTGTAAAACGAATATATTAAAATTCTATCACCATAATTTAAGAGCAAGTTGTATAGTGATAACTAAAAAAATTATATTATATACAATGTGTTTTTAAAATGCGTTATTTAGGAGATAAACCGACTATTATGAAAATGTTTTGAAAAAAATTATATATTGATAATTTATTTTTTCAAATCCATTAATTCGTTCCAATTAATGTTTCTTAAATTCTTTTTTTAATTCATTGTAATTCCCTGTTTTAAAGTTTTTTTTATCTTGTTTGGGTTGTCTTGGACTTCTATTATGTCATACGCTACTAAGAATTCCCATTTCATCACAACATGATCACTTTATCCTGATAGTGTGTGTGTGTGTGTGTGTGTTTGTGGGGTTTGTGATCGGTACTCCCAAACTTTTGACAGAATTCTATCACCTTGCCAGTGCCTAATGGGTGGTGGGTTAATGTCAAGTGTCTGTCTGGTACATACTGGTACACTCGGCCACAGGAATTCGTACACACACTCTAGATTTAAGGGGTTCACAACACACAGATAATATAAGTGTATGTAACTGCAACACAACATAATAAATAATAGGTTTGTTTTCTTGCAATCACCGACTGACTTGGTAGACCATTCACTGCAGCACTTTCAAAATAATTATATCGCTTTATGATGAGCCTGTGTATGAATTGTACGTTCACTGTCGATTGGGCCTCAACCAATAAACTACTTTACACACACACACACAACTAACGCAAACCACTTATTGTCACAACACACAGGGGCGTTAAATCATTGCCGTTATCTCTGTGTGCCAAGGGCTGCACTGAGTTACTCGGAGCCTGGTACTATATAGTGAATGAGTTCTGTGTATGCATGTGTGTGCGTGGATGTGCTCGTGTGTGTATGCTTATGTGCTTCTGCATGCATTTGGCTTGCATGTATAAATGAGTGCTTTGTCTGTGCTTTAAGATTATGAGAGAGAGAGAGAGAGAGAGAGAGAGAGAGAGAGAGAGAGAGAGAGAGAGAGAGAGAGAGAGAGAGAGAGAGAGAGTGTGTGTGTGTGTGTGTGTGTGGTATTACTCATGCTTGTGTGGTGTAGAGTATGTTAAGTAATTTTTTGTTGTGAGATATGTAGGCCTCCTAGACTTTAGAAGTTTTGTCAAGTACTGAGCAATAGTTAGCCTACTCGGTACCCTTAAGGGCTCCTGTAATGTAGTCAGAAAATTGGAGATAAATGTTTGTCATGGGAGCTGGTAACACTGTGTGGGGAAGGTGTCATAGTAGGTGAAAAATTGATCATGTCCCTCTACTATGTTCCACCTCTACTCTGATTCCTCCCCAAGTAAATGTTACCACCTCAAATGGCATAAACATCTAAGTACGTGGTCTCGAATTTACGAGCTCGGGTGTACAATGGATATCAAAAGTAACGGTGCATAGAGGGTCAGATGTCTGCCCATAACATTTACATGAATACTTGATTTTGTAGGAGAGTTGGTATGGTTGGCTGTAGCAGAATCAGAAGGCTTGAACCACTAGGACATATATTTAAGAACATCGATCCCAGAACCCTAACCAATTCCTTGTCATGGGTCTTCAGTTAGATATGATGGAAAACTTTCCGTCAACTGATTGATCTATCGTATTCGGGCAGACCGTTTGTGTTTTCGTTAGGCAGCAGATGGCGTTAGATGGCACCTCGCAACATGTGGTATAGATGTAAAACAAAATTATTTCAGTGACCTTTGCACTGTGATCCAAATATTTCACTCACATTGTGCACCGACCTCGCAAACAGCAATAACGCATCTAATCTGGGAGTCTGGAATTCCCTCGAGGCGTTCTGTGAGAATCCAAGAACTAGAGTTGTTGCTTACTCACCATACTATCACCCCAACAGGACAATTAGGTGAGTGCCTTCCTCCATTGCACTGGTGAGATAGTGTAAAGGAAAATGAAACTAAGTTCATTTGTTTTCCCCTCTTTATCCCCATTTATTCCTCAAAGTCTACATGTCACCTGATCATATTGTAGCTAACTTGGAGCACATCCTTACAAATCCTTACAAACCTAATCTTTACATATCTTCACAACATTAACAAGCTACAGATAGCCTAACTATACTTTAAGTTGGTCATAAGGCGTCCTGGTCTAACGGCACAATCAGTGTGGTACCGGGACACTGCAAAGGCTGGTACGTGTAATACGGTACCTGAGCAACCATTTTACAGTTCAAGCAAAGTATGTTAGCCATGTGAAGTAACGAACACACGTGCAAGGATAAATATGGAACGTCAGCGGTAGAGACCTATGATTACTTTTTGACGTAAACTACTGCCCCAATTAGCTCTGGGCTTCTACAAGGAAATGAAACTATGACATTACCGTTTTCCTCTTGATAAATACACTGGTATGATGTACACGAATACAGAGAGCATAAGCTAGCACAGTCTGAGTACAGTACAGTGTGTTAGGAATCTCACAGCGAGCAATCCTATTTCTATTTCCTGAAGCACCAAGGACACCTACTTGGGATTGGAGGGTAGACCAATTATCGTGCTCGTCATCTGTGTCAGCCAAAGGCAAGCTTCCGTTGCAAGTGGCAACAGCAGATGCAAGCCAATAAGGCAGGGATGTGCATAATTAATATCCCTTACAACCAACTACATTGCATATAAACATCAGGACGTATAGGGAATATGTAACTAAATCATCGATCACACAGTTGCTTATGCATTAGGAACAAATAGCCCACACAAATAGGCAGGAAGGCAGAAACACGTAGAATATAATGTCTTTGCATACCATATACATCTGAAGTAGTCTACCAGCTTATCTTTAGTCACTGTGAGTTCCTCCCTGACACAGTGACCATAGCCTGGTCCTTGCTGTAATATTTCAACATCCGTGTAAGATCCGGTGTGCTGGTTTACATAAAATTGAATTTGTTTTATCCTGGAACTCAAAAGGCTTACCATTTTATCCAGTTTTAACTCAAACGGCTTACTATTTTATCCAGTTTTACCTCAAACGGCAATAACATTATTACAGTTTAATTATACACCATACAGAACAGGTTATCCGTGTTTAGAGTTCATTACGAGTAGAGCATAATGTATATTCCTATGGATTTTTATGGCTGTTTTGGAAGAGAAACATAGAAATAAACAATTCTGCAAAATGCATATGATAAATAACTATATACCTAAATTTGACGTGATATTGCCGCTTTGCAACATTTGGTCCAGCGTATGCAATGTAGTATGTATGCAACAATGCAAATATGTATGCAAGTATATGGATATTGGCATGTGAAAAGATATAAGTAGGTAAATAAGTAGGTACCTAATGTGGGCAAGAAAGTGGATGTATGTAAGTAGATATGAAAATTGAAAATATATATGTATATCATAATGGACCAGCGAATGTGTGCAATGATTTATTCTCCACACCTGCGTTGCGTGCTTGTGTATACAGACAGACAGTAGTTGTACCAGCTGGTGTGCTTGCTGCGTCCGTCATGGCAGGTGTGTACATGTACGATTTAGCAGTCTTATGTTTGTATGTTTATTGCTTGGGGTTGTTGGGAGGCAAGGAGAGAGAGGAAGGGAGAGGGACAGAGAAGCAGATGCAGGATAGAATGGAGGAAAAATGTACGAGAGTGCGGGGGAAACCAGAGGAAAGAGAGGGAGGGAAGCGGAAAGAGGAAGGAACGAGGGGGATATAAAACTAGGAAAGAGGGGGGGAAATATTGGCAGAGAGAGAGAGAGAGAGAGAGAGAGAGAGAGAGAGAGAGAGAGAGAGAGAGAGAGAGAGGACAACTTAAATGTAATATTAGGATAGAGAAGAGAAGAATTTTTGATAGAGTAAGAAGGGACACAAAGGAGCTTAAGTGAGTTATCGAACAATTGCAAAATAAGAAAGCTAGGCTGAATATCAGTATCCATCATGCCAGGTTGAACATTAAAGATAAATTCAAGGACCTTAGGGAAACATAATTCATTTTGAGTCAATTGGAGGGCTACTGATACCTGCAACCTATGTCGGAAAAAATAGGTAACTCGATATACAAAGGGATATGTTCTGATCAATTGTTTACTGGAGGAATCAGTAGCCCTCGAATTTGGTACATTATAGCACCCTGAGTCTTCCAAAGTATGCCAGGAAATAAACCCGGATGAACAAAAAATAATGGTCACCTACCTGTTGCTTATAACAGGCAGGAGGAATTATTATCTCCAAAAATAAAGCAGGAAACACTATACTGTCAATCCTTATAATACATCTCTAAAACACTATACTGTCAAATTTAGTAATATAATTATCGCAATAAACACTATACTACCTATGCTTATAATACATCTCTAAAACACTATATTGCCTATCTTTTTAATACATCTCTAAGACACTATATTGCCTATCTTTATAATACATCTCTAAGACACTATATTGCCTATCTTTATAATACATCTCTAAAACACTATATTGCCTATCTTTATAATACATCTCTAAGACACTATATTGCCTATCTTTATAATACATCTCTAAAACACTATAATATACTGCCTATGCTTATAATACATCTCTAATAAGACACTATCATAACTTGCTTCTCCTCCTCCTCCTCCTTCCATCTGTCTTCCCTTCTCCCTCTAACGATCTTACCCCCTGCCATCATTCATTACACAGACGGGTCGCCTCAGCAGGTGACAGATGAAGCCAAGAGGAAAGAGGGGTATGACGCAAGTAAAAAGATATATTAATTGTACACATTGAGAAGATACATACATATTATAAAGCAAGTAAAAAGAGATATTAATTGTACACATTGAGAAGATACATGCAAATTATAAAGCAAATAAAAAGATATATTAATTTTACACATTGAGAAGATACATACATATTATAAAGCAAATAAAAAGAGATATTAATTGTACACTTTGAGAAGATACTTGCATATTATTATAAATTATACAATCGGCCTCAGGAATTCGTAAACATCATTGTGACATAAAGGGTTCGTAGCAGCTAGAAAATTTAATATATTTTTTATTTCCTAACACAAATCTTTTCTAGTAATATTATTTGGCTTATACTTAAATTAGTCATCAGAACAATGCCTACATTATATGCTGAATAATATCATCTTTTAATGAATGCTCTATGTACAGTCACGAGCACTAATAAGTATACAGCTTTGGTTGAAACTTTGAGCAGTCCAATTCACCAACGAACTGATTCCAATGGAGATCTTATTGTGCATTTATTTACTGTCTCTAGGTATTCGAAGCACACCTGAATACTTATTAGTGCTCGTGACTGTACACCCGAGCTCGTAAATTCGCGACCACGTACTTAGATGTTTCTGCCATTCGAGCTGGTAACATTTATTTGGGGAGGAATCAGAGTAGGTGGAACATAGTAGAGCGACATGATACAATCTTTCACCTACAATGACACCTTCCCTACACAGTGTTACCAACTCAGATGACATAAACATTTGGGGACGTGGGTCGCGAATTTACGAGCTCGAGTGCACCAATTCCTGAGGCCGACTGTACATACTATAGCGGTTAATTCGTAAGGAACCGACATTTATAAGACAATTGATGATAAGACACCAGCAAACAACAATTATTTAATAATATTATAATATTAGTCAGTTGTTTCAGAATTAATTTTATGCCATCTCTACTGATACCTAAAGCATAAGAATAAGCAGTGTCTTTTAAGTATACATAATTCATAAATTCATAGACAAATTAAATTAAGAAATAAACAATTTAAATAACGTAAACTCTGTAGAATATAATTAGCAATTTAAGAGCTGTTTTATTGACACTCAACATAAGGTTACATAAGGTTAAGGGACCCTAGTGTTTGAGAGGGCCCGTATTTATGCCATGAAACAAATCCCATTTAGTAATATTTAGGAGATTTATTTCCTGGCATAGTTTGGAGGAATCAAAGACCTCCCTATTCACCAACAAGAAAACTTCCCCTGCTCGTGTATGAAAATTGGAGGCTTCTGATTCCTCCTGACCATGCCACGAAACAAGCTCCTTCTATATAGGTGGTGTTTCGTGGCAATATTTGAAGGACTCAATTATCTCCAATTTTCTGACTACATCACAGGGTCCCTTAACTTTCTCCAATCCCAGTTTCATTCTACTCCCGTTATATCTTTTCTTCGTTGCATTTCTTTCTCTTCTTTTCTTATCTTCTTTTTGTGTTTGCCCTTCACCCGACTATTTTATTATTCTCTTCTCTTAACTCCCTCCTACACTCTCTTCACCCTTGTCTCTTTTGTCTCTCATTCTTCTCTTCCATTTAATGCCTAATTGAGATGTGGGCAGGACCGTAAGAGCTTTGGCACCCCTTCGGACTCGAGCCACTCCGTTTCATCTCGTTAACTGTCATTCTTTTCCTTCACTCTGTATCCATGTTTGTCGTAAAAGGCGACTAAAAGGGGCTTTCACTTCTTCAACTGTCCCTTCTTAATTATCTGTCGTGCTTACTGTCCCACCTCTCAAGCACCTTCATCCTCGGGCGCCATATAACCTCGCTGTTGCGGTGCCTAATATTAATCAATCAACTGATCTCTCTCTCTCTCTCTCTCTCTCTCTCTCTCTCTCTCTCTCTCTCTCTCTCTCTCTCTCTCTCTCTCTCTCTCTCTCTCTCTCTCTCTCTCACACACACACTTTCAGACACACATACACACTTTTAAAGACACATTTTCACACAAATGATCTCTTTCTTTCTCTTTTTCTGTTTTTCACAGGCGCACGCGCGTACCCACATCCTTGTATAAACACATAGCCTGCCAATCTTGGCTGGGTACGGACGTGCTTCACCAACCTCTCTGACTTCTATCCTATAAAGACAAGGAGTTCTGTGCTGTGAGAGTCATTGTGAATTCCCAAGAAAGGCCAGGCTATCGTCTTTCTAATGACATTATAACAGATCAGGTCAAGGCCCGAATAACCTCCTCGGATATTAATTAGGGATTGAGCTAACAAAAAGAAGCTGAAACCAGTAATTTTTATGAATATGAAAAAACAAGAATGTACGAGTAAAACACCAATTAATTGAAGCATAGAAGATTGATTGATTGTTTGATATTATGCGCTGTAACAGCGAGATCATATGGCGCCCGAGGAAGATAGGTGTATGAGAAGCGGGACAGTAAGCACAAAAGGTAAAAGATAAAAAAAAGGGACAGTTGGAGAAGTGAAAGCCCCTTTTACTCTCCTTTTACGAGAAGCAGGTATACTGGGGAGGTATTCGTAGCCACTTACCTACCTACCCCAGGGGGAAAGCATAGAAGATTTAAAGCTCTAAAGCTGAATAAAGACTCAACTATCAGGAAGACTATTGTTGGTGCAACTATTTTCGATTTAATGATATTCGAGAGCATTCACTACTTCGAAATGAGCCTGAAACACACACGAATGCGAGGTTAGTAATGCAAACATACGAACATTAAGTACAGTAAAAACTCTGATATGTTTTGTGAATGCCGGTCCCGGGCCAGACTAAAGTGGTTCGACTGCCGGTACCACAGGTGGTCTTATAATAATCAGAACAGTGTTGACAGATAGTTCGGTAACAGTAAACTTTGGTTGCAGGAAGCTCAGACATTAGTGACTTAGTAGTTAGCAGAGCGGTGCTGCGGGACTGCTACTCTGCTGACGGCAACAAGGCGGGTCAAAGTGGGAATTTGGGAAAGCTGCTTCAGTTGGAGCTGTGGGTGGATCATCAGCTGGTGGAGCAACTCCGGCTGGTGGGTACAGTCACTCATAAAAGAAACGACCCCCCCCCCCAGGATAGAGATGCAGTAACTTGAGGCAGTTCAAGCCCGGTATTTATCAAACCTCTTAAAATTCTCATATGTTTGTATTACTGACCTCGCCAAAGTGTTTCAGGCTCATTTCGAAGCAATAGACAAATTTCCTCCTCTTGAAGTACGAGTCTATGCTGTGATTATATCTGCGAAACTTAAACTTCACATATATAAACCGTTTAGAACAATGATGAACTAGATGTTAACGATTTGTACATTCAGCTTGGGAAATTAAATTTGCCAAGATCTGTGTATACATTTATTGAAAACTTCTCATTATCATATGATACATACATTCTCACGTTCCAGTGAACTTGAAAGATGTTGTAGATTCCTTTTTATTAAATAACATTTCTGGGGTTAGGTTCTCGGATGCTGAAACAAGACTCGACCCAAATCTTACAGCAGTGTACTGTACTTACTGTACACAATCACTTATTAAAAATAAAGGAACCCGCTAGGCTAGAGCTGCAGTTCTTCAACTGTCTCTCTTTTCTTTCTATTTCCTCCCTGTTTGCTGTCTCACCTCTCTATCACCTTCTTATGGCGCTATATGACTTCGCTGTTGTGGCGCCTAAAATCAATCAATTAATCAATCCCTTCCACGTTACTTATCCTTGCCTTCTCTTTGACCCCTGTGTAATATTTCCTAAGTAGTATCTCTATCCCATCCTCGTTATTATATTACCAACTATTTCTCTTTTACCTCACCTTTTTTCCATCACTTTTCTGTTATTTAGATTTCCTTTCCTCATTACTCTTCATTGCCGTGCCCCTTACAGGTCCCCTTTCCATCAGTCTCTCTTTTAATTCCTTTCCCCTTCCTCGTTACCGTTTTTTGCCTTCCCATTATCCCCCTCCCCCCTTTCCATTGCCTTTGTGGTGTTGATAGAGCAAATGGCCTCGGAGCTGACCCTTACTTGAGTGCAAAATAGGAGTTGTGCTTATATTGACCCCACGTTATCGCTTAAGTTAGTGTGTGTGTGTGTGTGTGTGTGTGTGTGTGTGGTAAAAGAGGAGGGATGCATGTTATGAGGAGAGGAGTAATTTTCCAATGTGCTTTGTACATGCAAGCCATTATGAAAATGTTTGCATGTTTATATGATCACGTATTCTTGTACTCATATATGAAAAAGTAATACCGGTTGCACTCTGCGTTAATTGCACACACTCATGCATACACTCTTGCAGATGTGCATGTTATTAGTGCAAAAGCATTCATGCAGTACATATATAAATGGCATTCTATGCATTCTAAAACAGAACGTAATAAACAGACTGATATTGCATATATCATCAGTGACTGATATATGTAATTATTTACGGTTGGCCGCATGAATTCGTACTCAATCTATATGGAATGAGAGGTAATTATTGTGGAAGGTACTGCAATGAATGGTCTACCAAGTGACAGTGTGATTGCAAAACGACAAACCAAATAATAATGTTGTATTGCAGTTACGAAGTTTAATATTGTCTATGTTATAAACCCTCGAAAACAACAACGTGTATACGAATTCTTGAGGCCAATTGTACTTCAGATAGATAAATATAGGCTAGATCATAGTGAAGAGAAAATATATATGTAGACATGAAAAAGAAGAACATGATGAAAAGAGGAGTCGAAATGAGAGAGCAAAACAAACTGTAATTAAAGAAAGGAGAGTTTATCTTAAAATAGAGTTGAACAATACGGACAAACTAGAAAGAAATAATTCAGTACAGCGTAAGAGGGTTAAGGGGAAATGCCTGTGTAGGTGGAATAACAGGAAAGGAGGAGATAAAAGAGGAAAGGTCATGAGTGTAAGAGAAGGGGAGGGTGTGTAGGAGGTAGAGATGGCATGTTCAGTCACAATCCACAATTCCTGTTACACACAAACAAACCAAAAGTGAATTTGTGCAATATTGAAAGTGTAATGATATTGTAAAGATATTGAAAGTGTAATGATATTGTAAAGATATTGAAAGTGTAATGATGATATTGTAAAGATATTGAAAGTGTAATGATAGCACTGAAAAGGTCTCTACAGATGTTATTAAACGTACAGTATTATCATGATGTGAGAGATATATTGGCTGTACAGTTTAGAATGTTATAATAAGCCCATTTATATTCCGTCATTAGGCTATACTTTAAAGTGTTATTGGATGATTAGTAAAGCATTAATATTAAACTAAAAATAATAATAACATCAAGCACAGTTTGTTTACTGACACATAATTTCTGCTTGACAGTAACTTATTCTTTGTTTGTGTTGAAATTTGCATCGTGCTTCTTTATAGACAAAAAAATTTACCAACAAATATATATACATACTTCATCCTTAAGGGACCCTGTGATGTAGTTAGAAAATTAGAGATAGGCCTATATTAGTCCTTCAAATATTGCCACGAAACACCACCGATATGGAATGAATTTGTTTCGTGGCCTAGTCAGGAGGAATCAGAAGCATCCAATTTTTATACACGATCACAGGGTCCGTAACACTTATTATGGATATATTTCCCTTTTTTTTAGCCTGTATTAAAACATTTTCTGATATGCAGTAGTTCAATTTATGCTTGATCAGGATTAATTTTTGACATAAGTTCATTATTTCATTATCTGCTTTGGTAAAATCTTTGGAAACACCTCGAATATTATAGATACAATAATTAGAGATCATCAATGCATGAGAGAAAGAACAATCATCAATAAAAATACACTGTGAATAAAAGAAATATCAAGAGCAGTGTCATAGAATTGGTCTGCCGTAATAAGTTGATCAAATATGATGTCAATTGATTGGTTTGTCAATTATCAGTCTTGTTATGCTCGCAAGAACTTCATTCAAGGCCTAGAGAAGGGAATGGCTTATCCCATACTAGCGGATTATCCCACTGTGTAGCCCGCCAATGAAGATAATCTGTTGACACCCACCACTTTCAGTGTCGCGAGTTGGTCGTAGATATTATAGCCCACCTGGTATGCAATTGTGACAAGTTTAGTATTATATCAATTTACCATTTATAATCCACTGGTTGTAATGTTTAGCAATGCATAGACTGACAGGCAAACAGACACAGACACAAGCATTTCATAGTAATATATGGTACCCCACTTTAAAATAAATGGTTCCATTAAAATACTAGTTAACCACGAGTGTTTGAGTGTGCGAGTTATTACGGTGCGGTTGAATGTAGTGTTCTTGTGTGGCTGAGTGTGGGAGTGGGTTAGTGAGTGAATGTGGAGGTGCCTGAGTGTGAAATTTGTGAGTGTTAGAAGGGGTACGTGTGTGTGAACAGCTGAATGTGTGTGGCTGTAAAGGTGAGTGTGTGTGTGTGTGTGTGGGTGTGGTTTAAAGCTGTAATATGTTTGGTAAGATATGGAGAGGTACTGATTCAAACTATGCCAGAAAATCAACTACTTCAGTATACAAGTAGGGGATATGTTTTGTTGTTTAGGTTGGAGGAATCAATAGTAGGCTACTCTAATTCCTTGATAAAAAGTGATCCCCTTAGTGCTGCACAGGGGAGGAGAGAGCCAGCGAGTATAGGCTTTGTTCCCCTCTATATCCTCTTTACTTCTACGGGTATTCCATTTCACCTCCCATCCTTCGACCCAAACCTAGCCTAGCCTAACCTGACTTAACGTCCCTTTTGCCTGGGTAAGTTATGGAGAGACTGAGTGTACAGTTTATTTGTTGAAATGAGTTAAACTGCAACAGGAGCTTGGGTGGTGGAGTCCAAAGGAAAGTCAAAATGTGGAAAAATGTATACTGTAAAATGAAGGAGGGAATGGCTTATAATTATGAACTTTGTAATCTGTGTTTCGTTTATATCTTCGGGTAGCAGCTCTATACACACTGTCAATGGTCCTGTTCTAGTGCGTGACAGAATATCACCTTCTTGACCTTAGGCTGTCTGTTATTTACCTAGCTCTCATGTCCCTACCATCCCTACCAACATTATGTGGAGGTGGAGAATGATTAAGGAAGCTGCATGTATAATAATTATTACTGGTGCTGTGCAAGTACGTGTTGAGTGTAGAATGTGTATGATGAGTAATATAGATAAGAAATGCAGTAATTCATTTGCGACTACCGATTCATACTGAGCGTTTGAAGTAATGTTATTATTAATATAGACCAGAGACACAATGCTAGGAGAGAATGCAAGCGTTCTATCAATCCGAGTACCCCAGCCCCATGAATCCAACCTAAAGAAAAGAAGACAGCGTAGAGAAAGAAAGATGA
>JAWQEG010004858.1:20000-86776 GCA_033782935.1 Petrolisthes cinctipes
GGAGGTGCATGGCAGAAGTTCTGTCTAATGTTACTGTATAATATATGCTTCCTCTCGGTACTATTCCTCCCACCAGTGTGATACCTTTCTTACAGAGTACAGTACTTACCCGACAACAAAGCCGAGGCATAAAGCACCCAGACCACCAGTATCCGCTTAGAAGCTCTGCCGATAAGGAGCTTGGCGAGTTTTCGGGTCAACCATGGATGACAGGGCAACCCCACACGTGTGTAGGCTGTGACGCCATCCCACTTTCCATACTGGTCTGCTGTTCCTTCTTGAAAAAAAATGTAGACAATCAAAACCTGATTAATGATCTACCTATATATTTAATTAAGGGTCACTGAGATAATTAAGAAGTTTCGGTACCCCTTAGGCAGGCAGGAAGGCGAAGCTAATGTTATAGATAAGCTGGACGATTGGACAATCTGGTATATTGAGTTGGTAACTAGACAGGCTGAGGTTCACTTTCCACAAACCACAAACCCGAAGTCATAAAAAGTCAACCTCAGCCTGTCTCGTTACCAATTCAGTACACCAGTTTGTCAGATCGTACAGCTTATCTTTAACACTGACTTAGACTTCTTGCCAGCCAAAGGGGTATACGAAACTTTGGATCGTGACTGTACAGTATAAAAGCAATGCAGTGCTATAATTTGAATGAGAGCCATTAATAAATCCCTCACATCTGTGGTCCATCACTGGGGTATTCGTCTAGTGACATTCATTACCATTTGCAGAGAGGGAGATTCATTTTTCCGTTCTGCACATTATGGGAGTCCAGTGAAGACTGGAGTGAGAAACGAAGGGAGTGTTTGATCAGTATCACACAAATCCTTCATGGAAGGGTAATGACTGAGAAAAAGGTTTGGACTTTCTACTTTCCATACTCAGAAAGATAAGAGCCAATGGAAAGAAGCCCGTTTTTGTCATCACCGGGAAAGTGAAAATAATAATAATAATAATAATAAAGTGACAATTATCCACGATTATGTCCATTTTTGTTCAAGATGTCTGGACACGGACACATGAAGGCTGATTTACACGTCACAGCACCATCACGACACGCCACATCACGTCAGGTCATATCACATTACGTCACCGTTCCGTCAGTTTTGCCATGAATACACACTGTTCATCACGTTCCGTCAACAGTACCTTCCAGATCCCGCCTTCCTCAGAGTAGTAGGCATCATGGCGCCTCATCGATTTGGATTAAGGACCCCCGTGATGTAGTGACAAAATTGGAGGTTTGTGAGTCCTTCAAACATTGCCACAAAACACCACCTATACCGAAGGAACTTGTTTCGTGGCATAGTCAGGAGGAATCAAAAGCCATCAACTCTCATACACGATCACAAGGTTCTTAAAAATACTTGCTGTAATAATACTTGTGTTAGAGGAAGAGGAGCAGTTCATCTCCCCCCCCCAAAAAAAAAGCCCTGAGGAGAAGACGTGTTGAAGGTGGATACTGGATTCTCTACAAAGAGCTTGAAGACAACGAAGTTAAATATGTTCAGTACTTTCGAATGTCAAGCTTCATATTTAATTTTCTGTTAAAAAGATAGAGAGAAATCTTGTGAAGAAGAACACCAGTGCTGCTTTTCGGGAGTCAATCACACCAAAAGAAAGACTGTCTGTGTGTTTAAGGGGGAAGTTTTGTGTTGGTAAATCTGGGGCAACTGAATCCTCCAAACTATTCCAAGCAACAGAACACTATTATTTTTGCTTATCGGGTCGTGTTTCCTAGCATACTTTGGAGGAATCAAGGCACTCCAATGTACCAAAAAAGAATTACCCCCTTAAGGTGAATATTAAACTTATTGCATTATTATTCTCATTTTATTTTGTGCATTAGGCTAATACAAAACTGTAGGAAATGAATGTAGCGAAGATTATTTTAGTAAGGATTTGTGAAGAGATTTATTTTGTGATTTGAAGTCTGTTCCAAAGAGTCGAGGAATAAAACGGGGAGAAAGCGGATAAAACAAATGTATTTAGTTTCATTTCCCATTACAAAAACATTATATGGAATTTTATATGAAAAATAAAAATCATGATAGCAGCAGACCTCCACTCAGTGCGGTTGCTAGTCAGTAACTAACAATACCGTGCTGGGTAGTCGTTCACACCAGGATTCATAGATTTCACACTATTAGTAACGTATTGGTACGGTCACATCACGGCACACCACCATCATCATATCACGTCAAAATATTCTTGGAAAGAATGCCTACCTGTGACGGTGAGGTGATGTGACGTGACGTTGTAGTATGACATGCACATTTATTAACACAGAAGAAATTTTGACGTGATGTGATGCGAGTCAGCCTTCACGCGTGAAGAAGCACAATTCTTAGGGAGAAGAATGGATCAAGATAGAATGTTAAAGATCTGATCATTTGTGTGATTGATTGATTGAAATTAAAGGTTAACTCTTGCATTAGAGAGATAGAGACAGAGAGAGAGTGTGTATGTGTGTGTGTGTGTAAAATGCTCAAAGGAATGAACAACTACAAGGAAGGTGTTTATGGTTGAAAAGAAATAAAGAGGAAAGGATGGATGGAAGGAATGAACTGAAGGTCAGAGGGCGTAACGTGGAAAGTAAGAAAGAAGGTAAGCGTAGTATGATTAAGAAAATGTAGAAAGGAAGGTGGGAGAGAAGGGAAACTCGAAATTCGAAAATGAGGGAATGAACAGAGGAAGATGTCGGAGAGGAGAAAAGGTATAAAAAACGAATAAAAGAAGGAGAAAGGAGAATACATGGAAACAGAAACTAAGAAGGTGAGATGAGGGTGGAAGGACTAACTAGTTCTTAATATGAGCATTGTGATGATATAACTGTACCGTAAAACATGTTGCCTACCCTCAATTAGGAACACTCCTGGTGTGTGTGTGTGTGTGTGTGTGTGTGTGTGTGTGTGTGTGTGGTGAGAGTTTGTTTTGTCCCTGGTCTACAGTTCTGGGAAAGTTACAGCAGCTTCCCTGGTCTGTGTCAAATCTAGGTATACAGTTACCTTTGGCAGCAAATATTACAAACAAAATTAGTGTAAGTCTCAAACGTTGAGAAATATTCTTAAGGACCCAGTGATCGTGTTTAAGAATTGGAGGCTTCTGATTCCTTATGACCATGCCACAAAACAAGCTCCTTCCATATAAGTGGTGTTTCGTGGCAATATTTGAAGGACTCATTTACCTCCAATTTTCTGACATCATCATAAGGTCCTTTAAGAGCTTGCAAAATAATCCATCACCGGATGTGAGAAATACTTCATGGTCCACGGAAAATACTCTGTTGGGAAATGGAGAGGTACTATGGTGTAATAAAGTCAATTCGCTCAGTCAGCCGCAATATAAGTGAAACACATGTTGTTCAAACCACATGCAGGTAATGGCTGGATGAGGGAATAAACTTTCGTATAGTACAGTTGCCTCCAAAAATTTCGAGACAGTACCTACTGGAGTCTAGCAGGTAGTGTCTCGAAATTTTTGGAGGCAACTGTACATACACCATAGTACCTCTGGACTCGCAAAAGAAATTCTGGGACCCAAGAGAGATACTGTACCATGTAGGGATCGTGAGAGATGCATCAGGACATATGAGTATTACCCTAAGTCATGCAAATTAAGCCTAAGTCCTAGCAAAAAATTATATCCCAGCCTCCACGAAGGATTCCCAGAACCCGTGAGAATTACCCCAAGGCACGCAAGAGACACATCAGTACACGCGAAAGTTTACTCAGGATTCAAAAAATGATGTTCCTGACACACACACACACACACACACACAGAAGAGACTTTATGATGGAGTGGGAGGCAGGTGTTCAGGGAGTGATGCTGGAAAGTGGTAGCGATATTGCCTTATTAGGAAACAGACAGACAAACAGAGGATACTGATAGCACAACGAAAGAAAGAGATCAACGAAAATCATTAAGGGGGTAATTCTTTTTTGTTACATTGGAGTGCCTTGATTCCTCCAAAGTATGCCAGGAAACAGGACCAGAAGAACAAATATAATGGTGTTCTGTTGCTTGGAAGAGTTTGGAGGAATCAGGTGCTCCAGATTTACCAACACAAAATTTCCCCCTTAAGGTCACAGAGAGAGAGAGAGAGAGAGAGAGAGAGAGAGAGAGAGAGTATTACATAATATAACATATAGATACACAGCCACTCTCTCTCTCCCCTTCCTCCCATTCATCCTCCCCCTCGTTTGCCCTCTCAATCTACCTCTGCATATTTCGTTTTCCTTCCAGTTTCCTAAATATCTATGCATAAAATGGATATCTAGTTAGATTAAGTAGATATAATAGTGTTAACGGGTATAAGGAGGATTTTCCATTTCAAACAAAATTACGTTTGACGAGAAGAAAATCTATACTGGCAGACGGAAATTTATTAAATACTAAACAGTTTCGGTGGACACTGCAACCATCCTCAGAGTTCAAGACGAATAATGAGAAGTACTGAAGGCTCCAATATATACGGTACAGAATGTGTGTGTGTGTGTGTGTGTGTGTGTGTGTGTGTAGAAATGACAATAATGGAGCTATCTGACTGGGAATATACAGATCAATAATTAATCGAGTTTTGAAGCTATTCTAAATGACCTCCGTACCACCTAGCTTACCAAGTTGCTACGTCGGCTCTGCCCTAGCCTACCACACCACCTCACTCACCTCTGTTACCATCGCTACCACTACCACTACCTTCTCGGACAGCTGGTAAATTGTAAATATTATTCCTAGATATATTTACTTTCAATGCCACCTGATATTAATGTGTATCTCAAATATATGTCGTTAGTGTTAAGGCCTCCATAGACTATCAATCATGCCCGTACAAACTGGGTGGTTGTGCAGGTATAACCGTGGTGTGTGGGTGTGATTGATGGTTTGCGCAAATGACTGAACCATATCCAACAAGCTTTTCGTCAATCACACGCTTGTACAGTGATGCATGATAATGTGTGGTGACTGCTCAGTATTTTTGCTAGTGTGTGGCAAATTTAAATGATTGCACAGTCACCTAGTTTGCGCAGGCATGAATGATAGTCTATGGAGTCTTTTAGAAGCTTTATCATTTTGTATCGCCGTGGCTGTACCTGACTCACGGCAGTACAGCCATGGCTGATAGTGCTGGACCAGGGTCCAAGGAGTGTTGGAGAGCAACTGAACAGGGTTCGAACAAGTGAATTTTCCAAACCATTCTCAACATTGAGAGAGGTTTAGAAGTCTCACTTTTACGAACTCTGTTCAGTTGCTCTCCGACACTCCTTGGATCCTGGGCCAGCATTATCATCCATGGCTGTACCATAAGAAAACGGGATTTTAATGTTATTTAATCTAACTTTCCCTTTATACTTTTTGTCTCCAATATTTACGTAGCTTATGTTTGATGTTTGTTTGTACTTGTTTGAACACCATTGTAATTTTGTTGTATTTCTGTTTGCAGTAAAGACACAACCCTCTACCAACGGGAGTTCATGTATTACCGTACTACGCTGTGCTGATGAATACACACCTACCCTGTCAACCCACACTCCTTTCCTGTCAAGTAAGCATTTTTTTATCCCCCGTTAAGAAAACAGGTCAAGCAGTGGCATTTAAACCCTTCCGTCATGATTATACTGTGGAGGAAATATGGAACGATCTGTTTCGAGATTGAACAATTTTCTGCCTGTCCGTGTGTGAAAATTTCGTGTGTGTGACATAATCTATATCAGTGTGTTCATTGCTAGATATCTACCATACTCAAGTGACTGTAACCTTGTATATTTGTATAAAACATTTTACAACAGTGCTCTCGTACGTTCATATTCGGTGAAAACACACATCCGTCATAATATTATTACCTAAAACGTGAACAGTGACAACGTATTCATCCATTATAAATGTCCTTCTTGCATACAAAACTGTTAACATTGGTTGAACTGTAAGCTGAAACTAGGTGGGATGATACAGTTGAGGACATATGAAACAGACACACCTGAAACCTCATTGAGCATAGGGTATATATAGCTTAAGACGTTGTATGTACAGTTGCCTGACGAAGTTCGTTAAGTCACGACGCGCATAGGGTCTAGTCTCTTATCTGGTAACACAGCAAACCTTGGTGCCACACTGCCAGCCGTACGATCACCTCTAGTAAGCCACACACCCAATATCAGATGTCACCACAACACAATCATATTAGAGTAAATAAGAACATAATAAATTTTGAGGTTGATGGTTACCCTGAATTTGTAACATAAATAGGTGTTGAACTCTCCCCACGTCCATATATGAATAACCATAATATTGATGACTGCACATATTTGTATATTGCAGGGAAACTACTACTATTAGTATTTAAAATAATTATAATACTTTTAACTTAATATCTCATGTGAAGTCACTTCTCTTTTCAACGCAAGGCTAATTAGTTGTAAATAATAATAATTTATGAATACACTGTAGGATGTCTCATTTTCTATAATTTATGTTGTAAACCCTCGAAAACAACAGTGTGTGTACGAATTCTTGTGGCCAATAGTACCCAACTTTACCCTTACCATTTGTGCATGGGAGGTTGTGGGTACATGGTTTGCTTCTTGCTTGACTAACTTGCTGACCGTGTGTGTGTGTGTGTGTGTGTTATTAGATCATAGCGTGGGGTTGAATAGGGGAGTGGTGAACTAAATAAAGAGTGTTGCAAAGAAACCCGAATACACACACACACACACACACACAGACACAGAATATGTATAAACAAATTTTAGCTTCATACTTTCATATAGACCAGCTGATAAAAAATAGGGATAGTCTGACTTTAGTACTACGATTCTGTGGAACAAGAGAATAAAAGAGTGACAAAGTTTAGGACTCTTGAGAAGGGGGAAAGAGAAACAAGAGAGAGTAAACAGAGAGGAGAAAGATTGAGAATGGAAGTTGGAAGGGAAAAGCGAAATAAATGTAGGTTGTGTTCTGTGCACGAGAGGGCGAAGGAGACGATAGATAGATAGTGAGAGAGGGGAAGCAAAACTGAGAGGATATGAAAAAGATTAAAGCAACAACAGAGAAAGAAACAAATAAAGAAGTGATGCAAAGGTATGAGAGAGAGAGAGAGAGAGAGAGAGAGAGAGAGAGAGTTAGTTATGGAGTAGGGAGGAGGGGAGAGCGATAAGAGGTTAAAATAGACGAGGGAGAGGGGAGAGGGAATGAGAGGGTTGTTTGTGTGTGGGTGGGGGGTGTGATGGGAGGGCAGAGAAGAGGGATAAATGGTGCTAAAAGACGAAGAGAGAAAGAGAGGATAGAGGAGAACAGGTTAAGGAAAGGAAATGGGGAAAAGGTAAGATAGTAGTAATAATCAAGGTAAAGATAGCTAGCATGTATTTTAACTTGGTAATAAAGAGGAAACGAGACGAGAGAAATAGAGGAAAGGGCAAGAGAGATATAGAGGAAAGGGCAAGAGAGAAATAGAGGAAAGGGCAAGAGAGAAATAGAGGAAAGGGCAAGAGAAATATAGAGGAAAGGGCAAGAGAGAAATAGAGGAAAGGGCAAGAGAGATATAGAGGAAAGGACAAGAGAGAAATAAAGGAAAGGGCAAGAAAGAAATAGAGGAAAGGGCAAGAGACAAATAGAGGAAAGGGCAAGAGAGAAATAGAGGAAAGGGCAAGAGAGAAATAGAGGAAAGGGCAAGAGAAATATAGAGGAAAGGGCAAGAGAGAAATAGAGGAAAGGGCAAGAGACAAATAGAGGAAAGGGCAAGAGACAAATAGAGGAAAGGGCAAGAAAGAAATAGAGGAAAGGGCAAGAGAAATATAGAGGAAAGGGCAAGAGAGATATAGAGGAAAGGGCAAGAGAGAAATAGAGGAAAGGGCAAGAGAGAAATAGAGGAAAGGGCAAGAGAGATATAGAGGAAAGAGCAAGCAAGATAAAAATAGAGGAAAGGGCAAGAGAGATATAGAGGAAAGGGCAAGAGAGATATAGAGGAAAGGGCAAGAGAAATATAGAGGAAAAGGCAAGAGAGATATAGAGGAAAGGACAAGAGAGAAATAAAGGAAAGAGCAAGAGAAATATAGAGGAAAGGGCAAGAGGTTAACGAATACAGGCGTAATGAGTGTTATGACCTGATCTAGGCCGTGTATTGATTGGGTTTGTAATCTCGACAGGGGGGGGGAGAGGTAAACAAACAAACAAACAAACCAGTTATTATCAGAACAAGACAGGACAACAAATCCTACAGACTGATTTATTCAGATATACAATCAATATGAGACTGAACTGAAGCTCTTTGTTCCTATCCAGAGTTTGATGTATGTACAGTATATTTTATGCCTGAAGTGAGAGATCATAATAATCTGTATTACACTTATTAATACATAAGGAAACGCACTTCAATATGGCTTGGCTTATTCTCAAAATACATACAATATCAACAAGATCGTAATCGTCCCTATGGTCCATTTATCATTACTTGAGAATACACACAACTGCATGGTTTGACCTATATGATCGAAATACGTACAGTTCCCTGTTGTTATTCTCACTGTGGAAACACATTATCACTTATTATGTAATGATGGTACAGTCCTTTACACACTATAGCGTGAGTGAACAATATGCCTCAGTACGTCTCCTCCTCATGCGACCTTCTGTTCCTGTCACGGATGGTATTCCCTGGGGAGCAATGGAAGGAGGGGCATGTACAGTTGGCCACAGGTATTCTTACACAGGTTATATGAAAAGAGTGGTCATTACTCTGGAAGTACTGCAATGAATGGTCTACTAAGTGACTCGATGATTGCAAAACAGCAAAGCAAACCTAATAATAATAAAGTTGTAATGCAGTTACGTAGTCTTACATTTCCTACATGTTGTAAACATTCGAAAATAACAGCGTGTGTATTAATTCTTTTTGTCAATAGTACCTGATTTGTCTGGGTGGCAGCCTTCTCTGGATTTGCACCAGTATTATGCTTTGATTTGCCCTTTGGTTGGCTAGATGGTTCCTGAAAGCGGTGTTGTTGGTGACTCTGGGGAGGTTGTGAAAAAGGCCGTGCCCTGAGAGCAACATGTACAGTTGCCCACACATGAAGCTGGTACGCCCTCTCCTTGTGAAGTAACTACAACATGAAGGAATGTGAGCAAAAGTTATAGTTTGTTTACAGGCAGACGGTAATAATATTATTTCTGTCTTCATGTCAACAAACTATAACTTTGGCTCACTTTGATTCCAGTTGCAGCTACTTCACATGTAGCGAGGCGTACTATAACTTCATGTGTAGGCAGCTGTACATAGATGGATGGTGGGGAGCAGAATAATAGTTCCGGTCATCAGGGGTGAGTGTCATTGGAACGTGGGGTGACTGACAGAGGGAACTGGTATATTTCCTGACCTCTAGGATGGGTAGAAGTGAAGGGGGAATGGCTTTACTCTCTGCATCAAAACGAGAGAGTGGAGGAGGAATAAAGAGAAGATAATATGAGGAGAAAATGGAAGAGGAAAGGTGGAAAGAGAATGAATGGAAGGAAAGGTAGAGAAATGAGAGGGATGACAGGAAAATCATAAGAGTAAAAAATGGGAAAGGAAAAATAAAAAAGGATGGCAATAGGAAAAGGAAGTTTGCAATGAGGAAGGAAAGGAAAGAAAGAGCGAAATCAAGTTTATGAAAGGGAAAAGGGGAATATCGGATGTTGATAAGAGGAGATAAGGGAGGCAGGAAGGGAAGTATAAAATCTCTGAGGAAGCATTCGAATAGATAAATAATAGATGTGCTGGTGAAGGAATGTGAGGGAAGTAGAGATGACAGTGTTGTAGATTATCATTGTAATAGTGAGGGAATGTGCGAGTGAAAGTGTGTGGGTAAGAAAGTGTGAAAGAGAGATTTCGGTTGAGGAAAGGTTGAAGACAAAAACAGCGCAACAAATATGTAGAAAGGTAAGACTCATAAGAAAGAATTATTTATGAGGGTAATATATAAATGATTTGTGGATATTATACAAGGCAACCGACTCTTACAAACAATGGTACTAAACAGGACACCACAGAATACGGGTAGGAATACGAATAGGAATACGAGTAGGAATTCTGTTTTGAAGAAGAATGAGGAGAGATCACTATAAAGTATTCCAGGTTGCTGACAATACTGGAGATTACTCACAGAAAGTGTTGTAAAGGCAACTTATACACGCTCAGTGGATATTAAGTAAACACACTGTACAAACTGCACTGTGCAAGCCAGTTTGTTCAGTGTGTATGGGGGCCTTTGGGAATGACACTGTAATAAGGGAAATATTGCCTATGTAAGTGCCCCTGGATCGTGATATGAAGGACCGTATGTAAGAATATTTATACTGGTACTATTTGTTTGTCTATGAAGCCGCCGCCCAGGTAAAGTCATGGTCAAAAGTCTTGCAACCTGGTGAATAAAAGCGAGCCATTCCATGAAATCCTTTGAACCAATATTGCAGAGACCAACAGCTATAGTTTTGGATCATTTTTCGAAGCCATCTCATTGGAAGGTGTTGCAGGACTATTGACCATGACTGTACCACGCCATCGTTAAGAACATTGACGTTCTTGCAGGTGATTGCCCGAAGAGTGATTGGAATGATAAATAAAGTGTGCTTAGAAGTGTGACAGAAAGTGACATCGCCCGTAGTGTGATTGGAATTATAAGAAAATGCATAAATAAAGTGTGCTGAGAAGTGTGACAATGGGTGCAGATAAAAAGAGCAGGAGAGGCATCAGGGAGATTACTAAATTTTACCCCTGGGAGGTCTTTCCATCTTTTCAGCCTCCCGACATGCATGTGTGTTTTTCTTGTCAAGGAAAAAATATCTGTGAAAGCATACTTCAAACTTGTGCCAGTAACGAGGCTACATAGTGCAAGGTCAGGTGATAATCTCTCTCTCTCTCTCTCTCTCTCTCTCTCTCTCTCTCTCTCTCTCTCTCTCTCTCTCTCTCTCTCTCTCTCTCTCTCTCTCATTCCTTCGCTGACCTCCACCCTTCCACTACCGTTCTTTATTGATGTTTTAAAAAAAATATCAATAAATTTTTGATAACGTAGCCATTCATTGCCCTCCCCTTTCTCTCTCCAGCACTGTTTCAGCAGCTGAGTGAGATAGGGTGAGTGGGAGTGAATAAAAGCAGGTTAAGAAAAAAGGAATGGCGAAATAAATAAAAAGGAATGTTTGAGGGAGAACGAAGGAAAGAGTTAGATTTATATAAGAGAAGTAACACTTGGACTATTTAGCACCAGTGAAAGATTACAGCCTGTGTGCTGCTCTAAGTACTTCCAGTGGATGATATTTTTATTACTAAATGGCAGGGAAAAACACTTTATTCTTTGACGTTTCGACCTTAAACGGTCATCTTATCAAGGTAAATATAGCCAAGCGTAGCTATATTTACCTTGCATCTAATTGTGAATTTGTGATTCTGTCACGAACGGTATTCCCTAGGGAACCGTAGGGGGCAGGATAGGTACCTCATTAGACTGGTGGGCTAGAGGAGGTGGCCTTCATGCATTCTGATAATTTGGCTTTTTGTAGAGTCAGGTGCCTTCTGAAGTAATGTTGTTGGCGTCTATGTCGTAATGTTGTTGGCGTCTATGTGGAGGTTGTGATCTTGGCCATGTCCTGAGGGTCGCAGCCACGTAAGTGGATACCTCCTGGCTGCAGGTTGAGGGCGTTAAGATCTCGGGTGAGCGGCCTGAGATGAAAATAGTTCCTACAGTTGAAAGATGATGATGCTTTCCTTGTAAGGCCTGCTGGCAGTGGATAGGGGAGACTGGCGAATATCTTGTGTGCTTATAATATTATATCCGGTTGGGTAGTGAGGACGGACTTTCTCATTCCCTAATTTTTAATATCTGTAACAAAATTTAATGTTAACGTATTGCTCGAGATAATAAGCACACATTACCTTCTGGGCAGGCAACAACAGCAACAGCAGTCCTTTGCTTGATGCCACAGGAGTAGGATTGTTCACTTGCCTACCAAGATTCTTTTGGATAAGACTTTCTAGACTTTATATTAGACACAGAATTTATCTTCTGTATTTGTATTTATACGTTGCTTGTCCATATTAGAAATCACTCTACAAGCACACTGTGCCTATGAGAACACACGTCCAGCACACTCAAAACTCGAAAGTGTGTTTGCAGAAAAATTCCAAAACAAATCTGGGAAGTATGAAATACAGTTCAAGGATTTTATGAAAGTAAAGAGGAGATAAATAATACGAAATAGGAGAGGAGTTATCTATATATAATAATGAACCTATTCATGTAATAATTGTTTACCACACCTAGCACAATCTACCCACACTACACACACTTCACAAACCACTACTCATACCACCACAATACAACTCATTTGTTTCCTCTATCAAGGCAACGCACAATACCAACAAGAATCATAAATTTACTACCAATCTCACCACATTATCAACAACAAGATTTTTTCCCAAACAACCACCACACAGGAATTGGTCAGTTGCAGTACCAGCGTGGACCGTATATCAACAAGGGATGAAAGCGATTAGTATTTCATTCTTTTAGTTTAGCCTACGAATAAAAAGAATCATTACAATAACAAGAGATGGAGAGCGTGATGTTGTGTCACCACGAGAAGTAATTGCCAAGGGAGAGTGGGAGTTCATTATTTTGGACAGTGAGTGAGGGAGAGCCTGCGTGTGAATATCTGGATGTCTGAATCTCTTTACTCTCATAATTTTCTAATCACGTGAGTTCACATTTTCCCTTCACTCTTTAGTAAGTCTTGAATTGACATATTTGGTAGGACACATTTTCGTTGAGGTTACTGTAATTGCTAGGAAATGTGTGTGTGTGTGTGTGTGTGTGTGTGTGTGTGTGTGTGTGTGTGTGTGTGTGTGTGTGAAACCAGATGTAATGGGCATGTTTTAACTATTGATGTGACTTGGGAAAATCCAATTAATATCAAGAGTGTGTTCAAGGCATGGACATAAAAAATATATTGGTTCATAACTGGCAATAACAAACAAATGCTGAATATTAATCAAATTCCCCGGTTGCAAGTGTGCGTGTTCCAGTGAGTAAATAAATGTGGAATAAGATAAATGTGAATGTGGATATGGTGTGTTCAAAGCAACGATTCCAGCCACACCTACACTGCCACCCATAAACTGACAACCCACAACCACTCTCTACAGCCACACCCACACCCACACTACCACCCACACACACCCCACAATCCACCACCACCACTATCACTACTACCACTACCACTACCACCACCACCACCACCACCACCACCACCACTACTACCACCACCACTACCCACACCCCACAATCCACCACCACCACTATCACTACCACCACCACCACCACAACAACAACAACAACAACAACAACAACAACAACAACAACACCACAACCACCACCACCACTACAACCCAACACAGTACCATTTTTATTAAGACCGAACCACAACAACCAATCTTTCAGCACACAGACACTACACTACAACTCACAACCCAACACAGTACCATTTTCATTAACACTCTGAACCACAACAACCAATCTTTCAGCACACAGACACTACACTACAACTCACAACCCAACACAGTACCATTTTCATTAACACTCTGAACCACAACAACCAATCTTTCAGCACACAGACACTACACTACAACTCACAACCCAACACCACCACAACCCAACACCACAACCCATCACGGTACCATTTTCATTAACACTACGAACCACACCCACACCTTCGAACCACGCCCACACTACCTATACCTATACCACACCACCCAACCAGACCCAACCACCTCCACCTGTGCCTTGGGTCTCGGTAGGTCCCTTGCTCAATCTTTCCAATATCCTCTTGTCTCTTTCCATCGCCCTGTATTTTTCTCTCCCCCTCTTTCTTACTCTTTCTCACGCCAGCACCACTATTATCTGTCTCAATAAATATCGATCTCGATTTATTTGCTGTGTGTGTGTGTGTGTGTTGTTTTTTTTTTTTCTCTCTCTCTTTTCTATTAGTTCTTTCCAACCCATCCTCTCTTCCTCTCTTTTCCACCTTTCCTCTCTCTACCTCACACACAACACATTTTCCTCCACTCCAACGCCCCTCATCATCAAATCTTCGCTCCTTGTCTCCCCGTTTTCCTTCGTATATTTTTTACCAAAAATTTCACTCTGTAATTTACTTTCCTTCCTCATTCCTCCTCCTCCTCCACTTTCCTACCAATTTACTGTGTTTTTTTTATTTTTGCCATTAATAATTTTCTATTCTCAAACTAATATACTTATCCACCTTCTTTTATAATATATATATATATATATATATATATATATATATATATATATATATATATATATATATATATATATATATATATATATATATATATATATATATATATATTATATATATATATATATATATATATATATATATATATATATATATATATATATATATATATATTTATTTATTTATATATATATATACATACAACAGTATAATAAAGATTTCAGATGAAGTCCCATTGCATAATGCCCAGTGATAAGATTGTATGAAGACAATAATTATTTAATAAAAATATTGGAGAGTTGAAGTAAAAATGAAACAATCAGAATCATAAAACAAGAATTTTTTTTTCGCAGAGGTAACATACAAATTGCCTCAAGCTCCAACATCCAGTGGGTTGTAATAATACTGGAAATAACTTCTGCAGCGCTCCTTCAGCTCACTGTCTTGTAGCGAAATGAGAATCCTGAAAAGTTAACCTATTTAGACTAGTAATCGTATATACACATCCCTAGGGGTACATCTTCCAAAGACATTCTATTCTTTGTTTTGATAAGAAGGATTTATTGTACGTTACACACAGAAGCCCGTATTATACACACACACACACACACACACACACACACACACACACACACACACATTCTTGCACTCAATCACATGCTACACACAGTCACACCTCCACCAAGAACACACAATGTCATGTATGCATGCAAACCACGTTTATGTATACACCCAAGCATATACTGTATTATGACATTGCACACATGCACACGCTTTACACTTGCCATCATCCACATCTATTACAAAGAAGCTACACACACACACACACACACACACACACACACACACACACACACAGGGATGCACACCCCAAGCAAGACACAGACATGCAACTCTCATTTTTACCAGATAATAAGCACGAGGTTGAGTTGTCTGAATTACCCTGCAGGCAAGCTCTTTCATTTCTAAATATACACACTGGGTCCGAGTCAGGGGAAGGTAGAGAGGAAGAGAGAGAGAGGAAATAAATGATGGGGAAAAAATGCGAAGGAAGGAGTAGTTGGATAAATACATACATAGTGGATTAGACACAGACGAGTAATATTGGCCACAAGAATTCGTACACACACTGGTGTTTTCGAGGGTTTACAACATATATACAAATTATAAGACTACATAAATGCAATACAATATTTTCATTAGTTTTGGTGTTTTGTAATCACCGAGTCACTTGGTAGACAAAGACTCTCCTTTTGACCTGGTCCTCGATATGGTTATGAAGCTCATGTCCATAGTCGAAACAATACGAATATAAACATATGTAATTATTTTTATCTCTGCCAGGCATTCCGAGAATCTCTAAAAACTTTTGACTGGATGTCCGACAACACTGGTATCCTACTTGTCACTTATGAAATTAACTCCTTCATTTCTAACACATTTATTCTGACATAATTTTCGTCATATATACAGTATAATATATATTTCCATTTCGCTGAGTCCATCTAATCTGTTGGAGTGAAGGCTTTAACGTTGGTAGAATAAGTGATTGTGATGAGGTTCTGGGGTTTTATTAGTTGTGTTCATGTATATCGTAAGGGCTGGTATAAAACTGGTTTGTGAAGTATCCTAGGACAAGGAACACATTTATTTTCTTTCAGGGCAGCTCACATGTCAAGACGCTGAGTGGTTGGTGTACTGTAAAGCGTTGTGTATAAAAGTGTTGCAATGTCGTCTTTTGCAGTTGAGAAGTATACACACCTTTCCCCACCATGCGTCTGTCAACGTGCTATGCTATACACACATACACACACAGGCACGAACTCACACACACACACTCACTCACACTCACACACACACACACACACACACACACACACACACACACACACACACACACACACACACACACACACACACACACACACACACACACACACACACACACACACACACACACACGAACTCACCCACTCACACACACACACACACACACACACATACACACACACACACACGCACCCAATCACACACAAGGCATGGACAACACGAACACAACACAAAGTACACAGCCAGAACCACAGCAGCAGCAGTGGAGAGGAGAGGCAACACACGTATTTAATCCCTTTAAACCCGACGCTGCTGGAGTGTGTCGAGGAGGAAGAAGAGCGAGGAGATGTTTGGGAGTGGGAGGAGGTGAAACTGGAGACTAGGAAGGAGGAGGAGGAGGAAAGAATGAAGAGAGAGAGAGAGTGAGAGAGCAAGTAGAGATGGGGGACAATAGAAGCGGGGAAGACTAAAGGAATGGGTGTGTGAGGATGGTGATTGGAAAATTTGAGAGAGAGAGAGAGAGAGAGAGAGAGAGAGAGAGAGAGAGAGAGAGAGAGAGAGAGAGAGAGAGAGAGAGAGAGAGAGAGAGAGAGAATGGGGTAGATGGCAGTGGGAATAAGGTAGCGAAATGGAGGAGGGGTGGGAATAGAATTGAAAGGAAAGTTGGAGAGAGAAACGACTGAAACATTTTAGAGGAAGAGAGAGTAAAGGAGAGGGATGGTAAAGGAAAATGTGGAGGGGAAATATAGAGACAGGAAAGGAGAGGGGAAAGATGTTGAGGGGAAAGAAAGGCGAAGTGGAGTAAAGGAACTGAAGCAAAGGAGAGAGAGAGAGAGAGAGAGAGAGAGAGAGAGAGAGAGAGAGAGAGAGAGAGAGAGAGAGAGAGATAAATGGACGAGATTGGTAGTAGCATAATTATATTTATTTCTTACGGCTTAAGATAAATAACAGTGAAGACATACGAGTGTAAATGGGTAAAATATAACCATACTTATGTAGTACGCGGAAGAGATAAAGTAAGAAAAGAACAAGTGAAATAAAAGAGTTCAAACAAAACAAAAAAGGAAAAGAAAGGAAACAAAACAAAAGGAATAAACTGGTTACAAAATTAATATTACTATAAGCGAAAGAAAAGGAGGAAATTTCAGTTATGCAGAAAAAGATCGACTTGGTCACAAATGAATAAACAGGAATTTGAGCTGAAGTTTGGTAGCGAAAGAAAGAAAAGAAAGAAAAGTCAGAGAGAAGAAAATATAAACAAAGGAAAATGAAAGTGGGAATAAAAAATAAGAAAATAAAAAGAGATGATGTCCTTCCTGAGAATCCACAGTCATAATTATGTATATTAAAAAAACACGCACACTCACACGTACACAACAACACACACATCGACCACAGATTATCTTCACACACTCGCACACAAACCCTCAGTAACACAAACACACACACACACAACCCCACAGTAACACACACACACACACTATAACACACAAACATACACACTATAACACACACACACACTATAAATCACACACACACACTATAACACACACACACACTATAAATCACACACACACACACCAACACACACACAAAACCCCAATAACACACACAAAACCCCAATAACACACACAAAACCGCAGTAACAGACACACCTTAACCTATCATATATGAATTATTTTATACTCCTAATATCTTATCAAAACCTGGCAATGATTAAGTTCACTTGACCAAGATGACGACTTATGGTATCTACTACATGTTCGCCGTTATTGGTAATTTAGTATTTATGGATAGAACAGGAGGCACATTACGGTTGGCCACAGGAATTGTTACACAGGTTATATGGAAAGAGAGGTCATTCATTATTCTGGAAGTACTGCAATAAATGGTCTACCAAGTGACTCGGTGATTGCAAAACAACAAACCTAATAATAATGTTGCATTGCAGTTACGTAGTCTTACATTTTCTGTACGTTTTATATTCTCGAAACTAACAGCGTGTGTACGAATTCTTGTGGCCAATTGTACACAGTAGTCAGCTGTGTCTTGAAGCGTATCATACTGCTACGTAGGGGCAGGGATTGGTGCAGTTACCGCTTCCCATCAGACTGGTCCAGGTTTGATACTTATCACTGCACGCAAGCCTTGTGGGGAAGGGTTAGCGCTCTACTAAGGACTGTAATATTATTTATTGGCTTGCTGGTCTAGTTGGGGTAAATACAGTACATTTAAGGACACTGTGATCGTGTATGAAAATTGGTGGCGTCTGCTTCCTCCTGACCATAAAACGAAACAAATTCCTTCCATATAAGCGTGTGTGTTTCGTGGCAATATTTGAAGGACTCATTTATCTCCAATTTTCTGACTACATCACAGGGTTCCTTAATAACCCTGTGATAGTATATGAGACTTGGAGGCTTCTGATTCCTCCTGACCGTGCCACAAAACAAGCTCCGTCCATATAGGTGTGTGTGTTTCGTGGCAATATTTGAAGGACTCATTAATCTCCAATTTCCTGACTACACCAGGTGGTCCCTTAAGGTTATAAATTACCCAGTCTTCTCTTGACTGAAAGTGTAAATTTTCTAAGATGAGTAAGCTTTTTTATAACATCAGTTTTTGAAGTTTGTTTTATATGTGAATGTATGGAACAGAGAGGAGCATAGAGGAAAGGGGAGTGCAAGGGAAGGAAAGAGAGACGAGACGAGTGTTGACGTTGGGACAAGAAGGTCTACTGTATAGAGGCGATTTATTAACTTCCTCTCCATTTGAGATCAGAGTTGGACAAAAGATAGATAGATATTTTGATGATATGCACGAAAGTTAGAACTAATAATATATGATAAACAATGATCATTTCCATTAGCAACCATGAATCCCTCCCCACTATCCAGGCTTGTCATAAAGGGCAACTAAAATGAGGTTTTCACTTATTGTAACTGTCCTTTTTGTTTCCTAATGTGTTTATTGATTCACCTTACAATCCTCCTTCTTCTCGGGTGCTATATGACCTCTCTGTTGCGGCGCCAAATATCAATCAATCCCTTATCGACCGAAGGAAATTCATTACATTGACATCAGTGATTGGTTCCAGCAGTGAGCAAAGATTTCATTTCCCAGCAAACAGTCAGTACGTCGTAACTTCATTCGTCGACTTTCCTGTGCATACAAATCCCGCTTGCATACATTGTTCCCTTACGTACACATGCAAATGCAATTGGATGCATCGCCTGATCTGCAAAACCTTGTTATTCCCATAGTAGAAAGATTCTACATTATGCAGTGTTAATGTAATGTGTGAACACTTATAAACACTTGTACTGGATATTGTCAAACACACACACACACACACCAAGATTTGTAATCTGAACAATAATGTAGATGAAGATCGTGGGACATCAACGATGGTAACTAATGAAATTCAACCTTTTAGTCTGGTTAGTCAATAAATATTAAAAAGTTGACAAACCTGGAGGCAAAACATTACGTTAGATTAATTAACTTTGACTATTTCATTTCCATCCTACTTCTTAATACCAATTTACGATTAATGGTTTGGAAGAGATAGTGAATTAATCTCTTTGTTTTGTTTTAGGATAACTTGGAGTCAGTGAGTGACAGTGGTTGAAAGGTGTAGTAGATTAACGATAGGAGTAGTGACAGTGGTTGATAGGTATAGTAGAGCAATGATAGGAGTAGTGACAGTGGTTGAAAGGTATAGTAGATCAATGATAGGAGTAGTGACAGTCGTTGAAAGGTATAGTAGATTAATGATAGGAGTAGTGACAGTGGTTGATGGGTATAGTAGAGTAATGATAGGAGTAGTGACAGTGGTTGAAAGGTATAGTAGATCAATGATAGGAGTAGTGACAGTGGTTGAAAGGTATAGTAGATTAATGATAGGATTAGTGACAGTGGTTGAAAGGTGTAGTAGATTAATGATAGGAGTAGTGACAGTGGTTGATAGGTATAGTAGATTAATGATAGGAGTAGTAGAGGTTAACAGGTAAGACAGTTGTTGACAGGTGTATTGAAATGAAAATCGTGGTACTGGTTGACAAATGTGTTAATTGTTTAGGCGGTAATATATTATTGGTACAGGTGAACAAGTAAAAAATGCAAGAAAAATCTGGCACCAACTCCACCACCACCAATCAAAGTGCCAGTGTTGCCATATACAGCCAGATTTTTCTTGCACTTTCTACTTGTTCACCTGTACATGAGAGTTCCTAAATTCCTTCAAAATATACGGGAAACAGAACCTACGAGTTAATATACTAGTATCCTGTTGATTGGAGTAGTTTGGAGTAATCACGTGCTCCAAATTTACCAACACTTTGCTATCCCCTAAAGTTCTAAACAAATGTGGTATAAAAGGATGGCTGTGTTAGGGTTTGGGTTGTCATCCATCATACAAGCTACCAACCAACATACAGTTTAAGGTGGTAATTCTTTTTTGTTACATTGGAGTGCCTTGATTACTCCAAAGTATGCCAGGAAACAGGACCAGAAGAGCAAATATAATGGTGTTCTGTTGTTGCTTGGAATAGTTTGGAGGAATCAGTTGCTACAGATTTACCAACACAAAATTTCCCCCCTTAAGTGGATGATAATATGTTTTGGGTGATTTGGTGGACTTTTGTATACCAGAAAACTTACCACTTCAGTATACGAGTAGTGGATTTATTTTGTTATATTATTTTGAGGGTTGGGTAGACTCCAGAACGCCCATAGTAATCGACCACCTTAAGGGGGAAGTTTTGTGTTGGAAAATCTGGATCATCTGAATCCTCCAAACTATTCCAAGCAACAGATCACAATTATTTTTGTTCATTTGGTCCCCCGTTTCCCAGCATACTTTGGAGGAATCAAGGCACTCCAATGTAACAAAAAAGAATTACCCCCTTAAGAACTAAAACATATATTGAAAGTATTAATGTATACAAGACCCTTTCACTTTCCTCCTCCCCCATATGACCACTGACCTGGTAAAATTGACTGAGTGCGATGCATATACTCTCCTATTAGATTATCTCCCCTCCTGGGTTATGTTCACCTATTAATGTATTTACAGAGTTTTCTGAGAAGTAATTAATATACTATAACCTTCCCTTTCTACAATCATTACCGAAAGCCATATATTCCTATCAATTCCCGTGTCCATTCAATGACTTAATATTTTGTCAACTATATTTTCAACAGTGGCATTTGAAATATTCTAATGGAATTTTAACACCGAAATATGTAACTAGCTAGGAATGTTCAATTATATGTGCTTGAATGAATAATATTATAGGTATTATTTTGTATTTTACTAAAGTATGAAGTATTTTTCTATTTCGAAAGGCAAGAGGCTCCAATAAATGTCTTCCCCGGTGTAGTACAAATAACTGTGAGAGTTCCATTTTGTTCGAGATGCATAGAAACATTGAGTCTGAAGATGTATAAGTTGGAGATTGGTGGTAAGATGAAGGACGGTAGAGTTGTGTATGTGAAAAACTGAGAGTACCGTTTATTTCTTGCAATCACTTGGGAGAGAGAGAGAGAGAGAGAGAGAGAGAGAGAGAGAGAGAGAGAGAGAGGGGGGTGCTTGCTCTGATATATGCAGCTTTCAGTCTCTCTACTTAATTCCGTTTCTTACCATTTCCTCCTTCATATTTCTTTGCTCCAACTCCTTCACTCGCTAATTTACTTTCTTCATTTCTCACTCCTGTATACTACTGTGTATGTACGGTTGGCCGCAGGAATTCTTACACAGTCTATAAGGAAAGAGAGTCATTATTCTGGTAGTACTGCAATGACTGATATACCAAGTGACTCTGTGATTGTAAAACAACAAACGTAATAATAATGTTATATTGCAGTTACAAAGTCTTACATTTCCTATAATTATGTTGTGAACCCTTGAAAATAAGAATGTGTGTATGAATTCTTATTGCCAATAATACAGCATACATGCTAAAAGTCGGTTCAAAATTTGTTTTCCACAGGGTTCTAGACGTCATTGGTAATGTGTCTCCTGATTGGCTGGTACACTCACCTGGCTCCCACTCAGCTCCTACCTCACCAAGGTGAGAATCCTCTCTGCCACCACGCTTGAGGTGTTATATGTTTGTATATTATTTACTCTAGCTCTTCATGTATTCAAGCTTTACAACATTTGTTGATTAGTTGATACTTTTATTCTCAGCATTGAGTGTAGCATCCAGATACGTTTGTCACAACTCGATATAACATTAAACAAAGAAATAATGAAGAATAAAAGTGAACAAAGTTCACGAATATATTTATACCACTTTTTATTATCATCGTTTTTCTGCTGCATGAATTAAATCAGTAATGTTATAAAACATTTCATCCCATAAAACAAAAAACCTCCTGAGGACAATGGTGTAATCAGATTACAGATAAAACTTGATATAAGTGAAAGACGAAAAAAATTATAGATACATGTCGCGACCTGTGTGAGAATTGCTGTGGCCAACTGTACATACTAGATGTAAGAAGGTAAGCATCATACCTAAAATGTAAGTAGGTAAGCATGATACCTAAAATGAGTAGCATGTGCATTGTCCTAAAATTCTAGCAAATCCCAAAGTCTCACATGTACAAAACTTAATCATAATATCAGCGGAAAATTCATACCTCCCGGTCCAGCCATGATCATTAATACGATACAATACGAGTCCTGTTCTACTGTCTTTCTATGTGTTGAAGAAAAAAAAATCTTCATTGCAAAATAATTCAAAAATAATATAATAATCATGTAGCTTTACAAAGTAAGTTTGAAGAACATGTATCCCGAGTGTATTGTAAGGTATACAAATTCTCGGTAAACGTGGACACTATCAAGGTAGTCTGTTGTAGTCGGAATGAAGGGTTACTGATTTTTACAAACGACGCCAAGATTAAATTACCTTTCTGTACGTGTAGACGTTGGTTATCTGATTAGTATCTTAGTGTGAGATATCATGAGTCCTGCAATACACTGAGATTAGATCACTCCTTTCAAGTCTTTAATTTGCGATGTATACGAGTTAAGTGAAAAAAAGTCTCAACGAGCGTCACGAAATACGTAAATGTCTAACTTGTTAAGGATAACCTGCCATCTCTGTAAGTGGTACAGTTGTGGAAGGGAGTTTCTTTATCCCCTCTATACCCTAGTACTATCAAAGACAAAAGTGGTGTCGTTAAATTTGGTGGAAACGTTTGGTAAGGAGCTAACCATACTGGGCATGGACGTTATTGTAGTGGGGTTTTCATTATGTTTCACGAGTTATATCAAATCATCGGACAAGACAACGACACCACTTTTGGCTTTGATAGTACACACCTTTATTTTACCATAATGATCTCTTGCTTAATTATGTTACATAATGTTTAAAATTTCCTGGCAACTCATCTACCAATTATCTACGTCTCTATATAATATCATTCATTCAGGATTAGAGGGACCACCATGGGGGTAAAGAAACTCCCCTCCACAACTATACCAATTATGAAAGAGGTTTTGAGCATATGAGAAGAAGCATGAACTATTATTCAATGGACCTTGTATTAGTGAAATGCTTTAAAGTCTATTTAAGGACCCTGTGATCGTGTATCAGAATTGGAGGCTTCTGATTCCCCCTGACTTTGCCACGAAACAAAGTGGTGTTTCGTGGCAATATTTAAAGGACTCACTGACCTCCAATATTCTAACTACATCACAGGGTCCCTAAGTGAACATATTTGGGACATTTAATTACACGGCTACTACAGTAAATTCAGCCTTACTCTTTAGTCTATGTTATTCCATTAATCTCAGTATTTTGAATTCTATATGTGCCAGATCTTTTCTCTCTCCAAACAAATTATATCTCGGCAACCTTTTCTCATCCATTTATAATGCTGTATTAGAATATTATTAATGGTGTATTAAAATATTTCGCATACATATAGACATTACAGTACAATAATCGTGATATGCCTGAATAACATGAATTTTTGACGAATATAAATAGAGCATCTATACTATTGGTGAATTATAGGGCTACTGATTACTCCAAACAAACAAGTACAGTTGGCTACAGGAATTCTAACACAGGCTATATGGAAGGGAAGGTTATTATTCTGGAAGTACTGCAATGAATGGTCTATCAAGTAACTCGGTGATTGCAAAACAACAAATCTATTAATATTGTTGTATTGCAGTTACGTAGTCTTACATTTTCCATATGTTATAAACCCTTGAAAACAACAGTGTGCATTAATTCTTGTGGCCAATGGTACTTCTCTCTCTCTCTCTCTCTCTCTCTCTCTCTCTCTCTCTCTCTCTCTCTCTCTCTCTCTCTCTCTCTCTCTCTCTCTCTCTCTCTCTTCATTCCTTTATAATTTTTAATCTCCTCTTTCTCCCTCTTTCCCTTTATCATCCCTTCCTCTCGTTGATTGCCTTTTCTGCTTCCTGCCTCTTAATCATTTATTAATCTTTTGCGTCTTCTCTCCTTTCTTTCCATCTCCCATAAATATGAGATTTTGATAATTGACACTGCAAGAGCTAATATACTTAAAGATTATCAAGATCGTCTTTTATGTATGCATGTCGGTTTGTTGTTAACTTCACTTATCCAGTTATCACCACCTCCATGTATATAATTTATACTGTATGTGTATGTATATGTATATGTGTATATATATGTATTATTTGCAATTACATATATACATATATATATAAATATGATATATGCCGTATATCAATCTCCAATCCAAATTCTTCCACTTGGTACTCCCTCTCTACTTACTTCTTCCATTTCTTTTAACACATCCTCGTCCTCGAATTCACTGGCGTTCCTTCCCTTTCACCCCTTCTCCGTTCTATACAACCTTCCCTTTCACCTCTCTCCTTTTCACCATTTATCCTCTTACACACTCACTCCCACTCCCATTCCACCCTTTTTATCCTTTTACTTACCTGCTCCATTTTAAGGGGTATTTATTATCTTTTGGGTAAATTGGATGGCTGCTGATTCCTCCACACCATGCCAGGAAACAAATCACCACAAAAAAAGTTGCTTATAGGGGATCTGTCGTTTTCGTGTCATAGTTTGGAGGATTCGCTAGCCCACCCAATTTACCATCAAGAGAATTATTTTTCCTTTAACACCAAATTTTCCTTTCACATCCTTTCTTTTCACTTTCCCTTCACGCCCCCTTCCACTGCACACCACCCCCTCTCCCACCGCACACCACCCCCTCTCCCACCCCACACCACCCCCTCTCCCACCGCACACCACCCCCTCTCCCACCGCACACCACCCCCTCTCCCACCGCACACACACCCTCTCCCACCGCACACACCCTCTCCCACCACACACACCACCTCTCCCACCCCACACACACCCTTTCCCACCGCACACACACACCCTCTCCCACCGCACACACCCCCTCTCCCACCCCACACACCCCCTCTCCCACCCCACACACACCCTCTCCCACCCCACACACACCCTCTCCCACCCCACACCCCCTCTTCCACCCCACACACCACCCCCTCCCCCACCGCACACACACCCTCTCCCACCGCACACCACCCCCTCTCCCACCGCACACCACCCCCTCTCCCACCGCACACCACCCCCTCTCCCACCGCACACCACCCCCTCTCTCCACCCCACACACCCCCTCTCTCCACCCCACACACCCCCTCTCCCACCGCACACCACCCTCTCTCCCACCCCACACACCACCCCCTCTCCCACCGCACACACACCACCCCCTCTCCCACCCCACACACACCACCCCCTCTCCCACCCCACACACACCACCCCCTCTCCCACCCCACACACACCACCCCCTCTCCCACCCCACACCACCCCCTCTCCCACCCCACACCACCCCCTCTCCCACCGCACACACCACCTCTCTCCTACCACCGCAATTACCCTGGTTCTCCACTACACAACACATTATACTCTCCTCATTGCGACGCGGAGATAAGGCCGTCATAAAACAGCTGTCATATAAAGAGGCAATTAGGCAGGACGGTCGTTAGGGCCGTCCTGGGCCTCCTTTACCCCCTCACATCTCTCCTCTCACACTTCATATCTCCCTTGTCCCCCCCCTACCCCCCCCCCCACACACGCTTTAGTAATTCACACACACACACACACACTCTCTCTCTCTCTCTCTCTCTCTCTCTCTCTCTCTCTCTCTCTCTCTCTCTCTCTCTCTCTCTCTCTCTCTCTCTCTCTCTCTCTCTCTCCTTAGAATTTAGATAATCCCCCTTGAATTTCAGACATCCACCCTTAATGAATTTCACTTCTACCTTCCCCGTCAACCTCTCAAATGTTAGATAACTCTCTCACCACTAACACGTTTTCGTCATCAGTGGCATTCACTTGTTCCACTTATAGGTTACTATAGCAATTCCCCCAACGTATAACTGACATCAAGAGAATTCATGAGGCCATTAATGTTACACTTCAGTTCTCCTTAACAAACCACACATCACACTTCATACATGTCCTTCACACCTCAAGTCTTCACTCATCACTCTTACACAATTCCTCATCACCCACCTACCTACACTTTAACCCTTCTCCCTCCTTCCACAATCATTTCAATATGTAACTATCATCCCTCAATTACATACCAAACTGCACGACAACTTCAACCCTCCTCCCTCATTCCACAATCATTTCACTATGTAACTATCATCCCTCATAATATTATACATACCAACCACCATGACATCTTCACCGTCTTCTGTTTTCCACCCTCCAGTCTTTGCCCCATGTCCCGCCCTCCACTTTCAAGGTCCACCTCCACTTTCATGCTGGGTTGTTTTCTTTTTTATTACCCTCTTTCTTATCTACACTTCTTTTGGCTCGACTACTACGCATGAGAACATATTATTTCTCTACACTCGTCTTCAACTTAATTTTATATTCTAATTATTCTCCTTTTCTCTCGTCTTCCATTGCAACTCTTCGTTCGTCCTTCTACTTTGCTTTCGTCCAGTTCTTCCTTCTACCTTCTCTTCTTCTTTCTTTTCTTTTCTGTATATCCTTTGCTATGAATTATCTCACTTGTCTCCTAATGTTACATCTCTCTTTCCTTTTCATTCTCCTTTTTTTCACTATTATATTTATCATATGTTCTGTCCCTTTCAATTTCCCTTCCCACTTTTCGTCCTTTCACTCCACTTATTTCCAACCTCCCCCATTCCCCTCTTCACCTTCTCTTCTCCATTTTCCTCTTACTCCAATTTTTTTCCTCCTCACTTTTCCTCTTCCTTGCTTACCTTTCCTCCTGCCCAGCCTCCCTCATCGCACATTCATCCCCTCCGGACTACTTTCCACTCTTTTATCATATATTTGCTTCTCACTTTATCATCTCTCTCCACCCCTGCCTTTCTCATAACGTTTCCTTGTGTTATTTTCTCCTTTTCTTGTATAATTCTATGCAATTATTATTCTTATCAGACTTTCTACTTGATTCTCTCTTCCTCTACTGCATAAATCATCACCCTTACACAATTCCTCATCACCTACCTACCTACACTTTAGCCCTTCTTCCTCCTTCTACAATCATTTCAATATGCAACTATCATCCCTCATAATATTATACATACCAAACTCCACGACAACTTCAACCCTCCTCACCTCCTCCCTCCTTCCACAATCATTTCACTATGCAACTATCATCCCTCAAATACATACCAAATTCCACGACAACTTCATTATTATCCATTCTATCCCTTAGTCCTGAATTCTCACCATTTTTCTGCTTCCTCTCTGTAATTCCCTTTTCCATCTTTTCATGCATTTCCCTTTGCACTGCACTCTGTATTTCTTTATTCTTCCTTCATTTTCTGTCTCCCTGTTAACTTAATTCCTTCACATCATCCATTTTTTCAGTCTGTATTATAATTATGTCTTCTTATCAGGGAGAATGAAGATGAAGAAAGCCTTTTGTTTCTATTGTGTTCATTTTCTTTTTAGTTGCGGATAAGATTACAATACATATAATAGTGATCAATATTCATTCAGATAACATTAACAAACGTCCTCATCGTCATTAAACTAACAACCATCATCACAAAAATGACATCATCTTTGTATTGGAGAGAAGGGACGCTCCCTATAGGCTACCCATGAGAGGAATTCAGTAAGATTCAATGACAGACTCGGAGAGAGACTGACCACTGTAACAGGTCGTATTCACATTCACCCTCTCCCCTAACAAGCAGACGCATCAATAACAAAATGGCATCCTTTACCATTCCTGAAAGGATTTATTCGGTGTACTGCAATTTTAAAACCGAGCTGCAACCCAAGCATGCTTCCCTTGTCGTGTCCCTTCCAATATTGTGTTATGCTCTGGTCATTTTGCTTCATTCAATTCCATTCCTCACGTTTTGAAGCTGTAGTTCATTACACTCTGCCATCATATTTGACTTCCACGTCTACGTTGTACAGTTGCCCACACATGAAGCTGGTGGGGCTCGTTACTTGTGAGGTGGCTATAAAGGGAAGGAAAGTGAACAAAATATGTAGTTTGTTGACAGGCAGACAGTAAAATATAATTACTGTCTGCCTGTCAACAAACTATAACCTTTGCTCACTTTCCTTACTGTTGTAGCTACCTCACAAGAAGCGAGGCGTACCAGCTTCATGTGTGGGCAACTGTACAGTCACGATCCAAAGTTTCGCTACCCCTTTGGCTGGCAGGAAGGTGAGGTCAGTGTTAAAGATAGGCTGGATGCTCGTATATACTGGTGTATCGAGATGGTAACGAGACGAGGTGAGGTTCACTTATCACAACCCACAAAAACGAAGTGAAGCTCACTATGTCTCGTTACCAACTCTATACAACAGTCTGTCCGATCATCCAGCCTATCTTAAACAGTGACTTCGCCTTTCTGCCAGCCAAGGGGATAACGAAACTTTGGATCGTGACTGTACACCCACGGACTAAGGTATTGACGTCTCTCAAACCTCAATATGAACCATTATAATATTATTGTCTTTTGAAACTGAAGTACAGTCATGAGCACAAATAAGTATACAGTTTTGGTTGAAGCTTTGATCAGTCCATTTCACCAACGATGGAGATCTTATTGTGCATTTATTTACTGTCTCTAGGTATTTGAAGCACACCTGGAAACTTATTAGTGCTCGTGACTGTACTTGGTAACGTTGCTCATGTGTGGTGTGAACTTTACTATAAGTCGTTGAGTTTCGAATGTTCAGAAATGCGACAATACCTTAGTCCGTGGGTGTACTACAGAACCAACTGCAGTATATCTTTTCCATCATCTTTGTTTCATCCACATCAACCATGCCGGTGTTTCCAAGACATCTCGGAAAACTTTCTCCAATCATTGGTTAAGCCATTTTCTTACACTACCTCGTTCACGAATTTTCCTATTTCTTGCCCTGTTGATTCTTCGTACTCCACACACACCTCTCCTGTAATTTCCTGATGCTCTTGCTTAACAGGTTTCCATATTCAACTTTTCAAAAGTGTATGAAAGTATGAATATCAATGATCTCTAATGAATTTCTCATTCTGCCACTGCACTTAAAATTTTGTTTAACCACGTCTCCGCCAAACCACTTTATCCCTCTTTCCTATCACTCTCTTTTATCCAGCGTTACTTTAACATACTTATATTCTTCAGTCATTTAATTTTCTTCTCCATTCCCTTGCACTCATCTCACTGACGCCTTCACCTTTATACTATCATCACCTTTTTTCTTACTTTTACTTTCAGACAATGACGCTCTCAGAAATATTCATCGTCTTCCTGATTTTCTTTCACTGAAGGCTGGTAGAGATACAATTGCCTTCACTAGTAACGAGCACAGAGTCCGGTGGGTTAGTGAAGTGTGGCATCCGTGTGTTTGCTTACATAGTTTCCTTGTGGCGGATACTATAGGAGGAGTGAGTTCTGTACATGCATATACTATACCTTCGAGTAAACAAAAACAGTGGTGCCATATTTCGCCAAACCCACCGGACGCTGTTCTCGTTACTAGTGGAGGCAACTGTACATCATCCGTATACATCCGTTCGAAGCAGGTAATTTCTCTTCATCTTTTACTGTTCCTATAAAATCTGAGATGATACCAATACTTTACAAACATATAAAAAATAGCTGCATTTCGCATCTTTTTCCCTCGAACAGCGGTTTGAAAATAGTCTTTGAGAAACCCAAGGACTCCAATACAATCAAATACTACCATTTTGATATATTCTCTGCTTAAGAACCCTGTGATCGTGTATAAAGATTAGAGGCTTCTGATTCCTCCTGACTATGCCACGAAACATGCTCCTTCCATATAGGTGGTGTTACTTGGCAAAATTTGAAGGACTCATTTACTTCCAATTTTCTGACTACATCACAGGGTCCCTTAATAATTCAGTAGTCTTCTGTCGATATAATTCATTTGCATAATCTTTCATAGATCGTCTTATCCATCCTACTATATTATGCTCTCTCTTTCATCTCTTAGGTAATAGTGTAAGGTAAGTGTGTAAAATAATGTCATCGTAAGCATACTACCTAAAGCATAATAAATTTTAGTTAATGATTTTAATTTAGATAATGATTTAGTTTAGTTAATGATTTAGTTTAGATAATGGACTCCAGACTGCTGCATGCCCCTCCTTCCCCCATCCTCCCTCCTTCCCCTCCTTCCCCCCCTTCCCCCCCGCCCCCCCTCCTTCCTCCCCGTCCCCCCTCCTTCCCCTCCGTCCCCCTTCCTTCCCCTCCGTCCCCCCTCCTTCCCCCCGTCCCCCCTCTTTCCCCCCGTCCCCCCTCTTTCCCCCCATCCCCCTCCAGCCCCCCTTCCCCCTCCAGCCCCTCCAAAAGGCCATATGCGAAGTGCGATGTTTCTGACAAATGTGCTTACCATCCTTTCTCTTACAGTCGCAGCAAATATTCCTTGATCAGTCTGTGATGGAAAGCCACGGCCAACTATTTCCAACTTTGAACACGTGTATTTGTTGCTTCAATCCACCTCCTGATAATAGTATGAGTATATAGTTATTTTCGGTCGTTCCTACCTGGTCAAGAGCTATTTTCTGCAACCATAAAATAGACTCTAGCCCACCCGAGATATGGAGCAGGTGGTTTCAGAACTGACAGCTGTGGGGTCTCTCCATCGTGTCCCTACCATCTCGTCCTTCCGTCCTGTGTCTCCCTTTACATTCTTATCTCCTTCCTCACCACCAGTCCGGCTCTTCCATTCATTCTTCCTTTTCCCTCAGTCTTCTTCTTCCTTTTCCCTCAGCCTTCTTCTTCCTTTTCCCTCAGCCTTCTTCCTTTTCCCTCAGCCTTCTTCTTCCTTTTCCCTCAGCCTTTTTCCTTTTCCCTCAGCCTTCTTCTTCCTTTTCCCTCAGCCTTTTTCCTTTTCCCTCAGCCTTCTTCCTTTTCCCTCAGCCTTCTTCTTCCTTGGGGCAAAAGGCTGGTAAATTGGTACTGTTCTCGCCTCTCACCAAGTTAGCCCAAGTTCGAGGCTTGTCTGTACACGTCTGTCGGGTGGGTAGTAGTCCCTCCAGTTGCCTATATAAATTTTTAAATGCCCTATAGTCCTAGCATATATGATATTTGTTTTCAATTTTTCTTCTTCTTCATTCCTTTCTGACCTTTCCTAACTTTCCGTCCCCTCCATCGCCCTTCAAAACAATTTCCCTGGGTCTCTCATCCTCCTATATGCTTTTCTCCCACCTTCCACAAGCTTCTCACTATTTTATCCTCTTCTCATACCGACCACCTACTCTTTTCCTTCCACCTTTCCTACTTTTCTTTCTTCACCAAGCTCTCTTCCTCCTTTCCTTCACCCCTTCTTCCTCACACTCATTTCCATAACAACCTCTTCCACGTCTACATTCCTCTCTTCTCGTCTCTCCACATCAAAGACTTAGGATGTCAGTGATGCCATTCCTGAAACCCAGAATTTTTACCACTAAATGAGAAAAGACAACAAAGTGTTCAAAGCTCACCAGAAACCTTTGATGAAAATAGGGATAATAGTCTTTCGCCAATTTGCTTTTATACACTCCAGGATTTCTTCTTTTTCTTTTATTTCTATTTGCGGTGAAGACAACCGAAGTTTCCTCTGAAGTAACTTACACGCTACTGGTCAAATAATGTCATGTCCTTTTTTGGAATCAGGTCAACCCGTCTCTCTGACCAGGTGTACTGTACCAACTGCCTGGCCTCTCCTCCTCAACACCGCTGTCCCAAGTTCATCTGTGGGAAACTGTACATATCACACAAGGGTTATTTTCCTATAAAGGCTTCAGGCTCACGCGTCACTGTTTCACTCCTGGTTCACAGTGAGGCGTCATTACCTTGGTCCACGAGTGTAGTTTGGTGAAGAGTGAAGATTGGTAAGGAGATTTGAAGAAGTTTTTAAAGTCAAGATGGTGATGAAGAGGAGGATCTGGTTAGGATAGTGTTGTGATGAGTTGTGTTGTTACATAAAAAGGGGTCGAGTGCTAGAGGGAGGGAGGGATGTAAACAGGATAGGACAAAATTTAATGTATGAAAGGAAAAAGTACTCGTACATGATAAGTGACCTAGAATTCAGGCTAAAAGGCTGTTAGGAATCAAAATAGAAAGTAATTTATTAGTGAAGTGATATGAAGGGTGAGGTTAAAGAGAGCGTGACAGTGAGGCAAGAGAGGAAAGGGAAGGATGTGAGAGTGAGGGTGAAATTGCCTGATAGATACCCTTGTGGTGTGAAGGGTAGGACATCACAGAGGAAGGAAAGGGAACGAAGGGGCACTAACTAAGAGCAGAAAGGGATGGTTAATATGCACGAAATGAATGGGACGAAGAGGACGGAAAGGAATACTAGTCATGGAAAGGAAAAGGTAAATAGAATAAGCAAGTAGAACATGATAATTGTGAAGAAGTTTATTTGTTTGTTTTATGGGTTTAACGCCTATCGACCTCGTAATGGTCATTAAGGGGGAAGTTTTGTGTTGGTTATTTTGGAGCAACTGAATCCTCCAAACTATTCCAAGCAACAGAACACCATTATTTTTGCTCTTCTGGTCCTGTTTCCTGGCATACTTTGGAGGAATCGAGGAGGTCCAATGTAACAAAAGCGAATTACCCCCTTAAGGCAATATATTTATAGAGTAATAGAGTGGGTGTATGTGGAGAAGTGTACGTGTGTGTCAGGGTGTGTGTGTGTCATGGGGTTTATGTTGAAAAGTTAACGTGTGTGGTGTGTGGTGTTTGTGAGTGTTTTCATCCCCATCTCCCCTCTTGTGTAGAAGTAGTTTTGAAATGTTTGGGTCGAGGAAGTCACGGAAAGATTTTGAAACGTTTCTTCCTAAACTTCACCTGTAACTTACACTGATATGTAACGTCACAGCTTTTGATATCTCTCCTACTCTACCAATCGCCGTTACCACCGTTACTCACTCGCCCCCTACCGTTCTCCACCCCATTACCATCTTTGTTATTTGTCCCTTACCGTATTCCATCCTGTTACCACCACCACCACCAATGTTACTTTTCCCTTACCATTACAACACACGTCACCCCAAAAGTCACCCCACCCCCCGTACCCTTCATTACATACCATCATAACCCATGTCACCCGTCACCTACTGTACTCCGCCACCCGTCACTCACTTCGCCATTTCCCGTCACTCCGATCAGAAATACGTGAGGGTGTAGGTGTGATAGAGTATGATGGGAAGGATAAGGGGGAAGGTGGGGGGCGGCTGACATGATTATCCCTGTCAATTATAAGTGACACCCACTGCTGGGAAGGGGAGTGGCTTAGAAGAGAGAGAGAGAGAGAGAGAGAGAGAGAGAGAGAGAGAGAGAGAGATTATAGTATAGAAATACTAGTGAAAATAAAAATTAGAAAAGAAAATATGAAAGATAAAGATATTCCAGCATCGGAAGTCTGGCAAGAAGAAAGGCAGGGGAAAAAAATAACAGGCTACAAAGTGGAAAGAATTGAGTGGGTTAGGGTGAAAGGAAAGGTTGAAAAGAGGATTTGTGGCTTGAAAGTTGGCAAGGAAAAAGTGAGATAAGGAATGGTTCTTGTTTTGGAGAAGACGTGGAATGAAAGGGGCAAGGGAGGATGATGAGAGGAGAAGAGAATACGTATAGTTGATAAAGTAGACAAGAGAAGGCAAGGATGGAAAGAGTGATTTGATGAACTGAAGGAATGAAGAAAGAAAAGAGAGATCAGAGGGAGGAGATAACGGAGAAAAGCAAAGCTGATTGATCGGGAAAGGGGGTTCAAGGAGATATGAAGGGTTAGGTAGAAAGAGAAAGAGCGATGGAAAAAAGGGAGAAGTATAAAAGAACAAAATGATGCCCTCATTAGTGTGTAAACTAGCAGATCTCCTCCAACACACATTCACGACCTAGCTCACGCGGCTTCGTTTTCCTTTCTCAAAGTTGTGCAGGCAAACTTCTTTGACCAACTTAGCTGGTAAACACTGTTGGCACTGACACACAGGAACACAGTGACGAGAAAGTCCGGAGTACAGACGCGACCGAAAGTTTATTCTTCCAACTTGGTCAACGCAGGTAATTGGAAGATTGAAGGGATGGAAGGAGGTAAAAGAAAGGAAAGGATAATTAGAGGTCGGTGGGAAAAGATAGCTGTCGGAGAAAAAATATACCAGGTGTCCAGAAAATATCTGAATAACTCTACATGTTCATTAAAGGCGATTTCTTCACATAAATTAAGGACACCCTGCATAACAAACAAGAATAAACAAACAATAGCACAAACGAAAGAAGTTATTACATTCAAAATATTAGTTGGGTAAAGAGTTGAAAGAAGACAGGGATGTAAGTAGTAGTAATTTTTAACGTCTCAGAATATAAAAAAATAGCTGGATCTACTCTCTCCAATAGCTAACCTTTATATTGTGCTTCTTTGCTTGTATCTATTTATAACTTCTCTTGTTAATAAATAATATGCACTATTCTGGTTCTTGACCTATTGGAATATAGGCCATAAGTAATATATTGAGTAAACAGTGTAGAATGGTAGTAGGATTTAACTTGCACGGTATATAATTTGTAGATGTGTGTGTGTGTGTGTGTGTGTGTGTGTGTGTGTTGGGTACAAATTTCTACTAATTTGGACTGAATATTGTGAGTGCAAAGGTGTTTGAGTTTTAGCTTCTGCGAGGGTCGAAGCCTCGTCCAAACCCATTTCATTGTTAGATATTTGCCATCTGGATCTGAAGGAGACTTATGAGGAAAGTGAAAAGTCAGCCTATCAAAGGTACCGTACTGTTGGCCACAGAAATTCGTACCCACGCATTTCTTTTCGAGGGTTTACAACATGTACATACATAGAAAATGTAAGTCTACGTAACTGCAATACAACAATATTATTAAACTGGTCGTTTTGTAATTACCGAGTCACTTGGTAGACCATTCATTGCAGTACTTTCAGAATAAATACCTGTCTTTCCATATTGTCTGTGTAAGAATTCCTGTTGCCATCAGTACCTAAGCCCTCGTGAGTATGAAGAAAGGAACATCTGCAGATCCCAAACCTCCGCCAAGGAAGAGCATGTACCAAATAGTCAAACGTCAGAGCAGCCTATATTTCACCCTCGTTTCCAACAACAGAAATTAAAAGCAATTGAAATAGACCCTGATTTTTTCCTTAGTGTTTGATCACATGCTACGAAAAAAACAGCCAACCTCTGGTAAAACAAAATGTCATACAAATCCTCACATTTTTTGTAACCCTAGTAAAGAACAAACGAGTAGAAAAACAAATAAATTGAACCTAAATCATTGCCTGAACTTAATCTCAACAAAGCTATTTGCTTCAAGGATGTGAAGCTTACAGGGAAAATCAAACCTTCATATCTTGCTACCAGATACGAACCTAGCAATAACAATTTATGAGCAATAGAGTGTATATGATATTTACTGTATTCTCAGCTATAATTCTCTTTTTGCTATGAAATTTTTGAAGAATTTTGAAAAGAGACCCTGACATTATTGAACCTGACCCAGAGACTGTCCATAATCAACTTTCACTTTTCAATTTTTCTATTCCCGAATAACCTTCATGCATTGACTCCATCCTTGCAGAGGAGTCAAATATTTGCGCCCGAGTTTACAGACACGTATCAATACAAACCTTTGTTATTTTCCAGAATTCTTCGGGGATATAAATTGTGCTTATTACTCGACTTCGAATGCATAGGAAATTTGAGTGTGTCTGCAGATCGCAACCTTTATTGTGTAGATAGATTCCCAGGAAGAGGCTTTGGGAGGCATTGAAGCGGATGGGGTGTATGTAGGTAGAAGCAAAAATGAAAACTGAAGTAAGGGAGGGAGTGTTGCTGGGAAGTGAAAAGGATAGCAAGGTAGTATTTGGGACAATATTGAGATGATAGAGGAGAGAGAAGACTGGGGAAGAGATAAAAGTGAGTAGCTATGCAGTGGATTGTTTGGGGAGGAAAGAAAAACAAGTAATTCCAATACAAGGACATAAAGTTGCAAATTTCAAGTCGTGCGACCGACCCGGACTGAGACGGTAAAGTTGCTCTTCCATTAAGGAGAGTAAAAATATCGCCAATATAAAGGCCATGCTCACACATTTTTTTCACTCGCATCGTGAGCACAGAAAATAGAAGTCCACATCGCAGAAAGGATAAGACTAAGAAATTGCAAGGGGGTGAAGGGATCAGATAGACTACTGAAGCCTAACATAATGAAGTCTAACATTATTGTGTCTAAACTTATTTTGCCTTACTTTATCCTATCCAAGAACTGTTCTGTCAATGGCTTCTGAGCATTGCCCCGTCAGAAAGTTTCATATTCAATATATTTCTTCACACTAGCATAATGCCCCTTTAATTAATATGTGAACATTCTACAACAAATCAATAACGTTTCCCCCACACGATTAAATCATTCGCGGAAACATTATGAGCAATTTCTCACCGCTCTGCTCGACGTCACCGGTTTCAATTATCGTTAATTGCAAAATATTCAGTGAAGAAGTGGAAAATACTCGTATATTATTCTTTTTGCATATTTTGTAATTCATCTTGTATAAAACTTACCGTGTTTGATTTCAGACTACGCAAGGTTAGATGTAACCAATAGTAGGAAACTAACTATGCGACCCGTCTGAGGCACTTTTCTTCAGGTGATCCATCAATTCCAAAGGAATAAGACATCCTTCCACCGAGGGTAAACGACTGAAATATTTCCAAGCACTTTACAGTGGAGGAAAAATCACAACACCTGCACGATGAGAGCCATGGAAATGAACTCCCTAGTTTCCAATTAGGCAAGTTGTTGCAGCTGAAGACCAGAGGTCGAGATGAAGTATGAAGGGTCGGTCAATATAAGAGGAAAGAGAAAATCACAGACTTTTGGCCTCGAAGAATATCATTATGGAGGGCGTCTCAATTACCTTCCTGCAGGAAGAGTGAGAGCCCTCTCCAGCTGTCATTTTGGGTACCCAGTGATAGATAGATAGATAGATAAATAGATAAATCAAGGGCAAAGTTATAAGTAGCCTAATCAAAATGAAAGAAATGATCTGCATTGGTATATTACATGCAGTAAATAGACAAAATATGTCGTCAACAATGCATCCAGCCACGTGTTGATAGAAAGATAAGAATAATGAAGATAATACTGTACGTTGATTGTGTTAGACAATTAGTTTCTTTCTTGGTACTATACTACATGTTCCTCTGTCAGTATATAAAGTAAGCCTGCACAGTTGCAAAAATATGAATTGCTACAAATCTTGATGGAATGTTAACAAGATTAACATCCAAAATTATTTATAGGGACCGTAAGTATGTAATGCAAAAGGAAATCTACATTTCATTTTGTATTACATACTTATGATCCCTGCAAAAATAACTATGGATATTAATACACTTAACGTTCCATCAAAAGTTGTGGCAATTCATATTTTGGTATCTGTATGTTTGAGCGTGTGTATGCAGTGTGAGTCCATGTGTTCGCTATTAAGCGCTTCTGTGATTTTTATATGTCCTAAAGTGGTTGAGAAAGCAATCTGAAATTTTATGACCTCCAGTGTTTGCTTGCGAAAGATTTGGTGGTGAGCGCGCGCGTGCGTGCGTGTGTATGTGAAGAAAGTGAATACTTGTTTCCTTGATATATAATGTAACATTCTAAAATCGTTGAAGGTCTTATAGTTGGTATGTAGTTATACAACTACAATTTTAGATACAATAAAACACAATTATCTGAGTATTAACACTGATTGATGACACACACACTACTCGGGTTGCCTGATTCCATGACCTGTTGTAATTTGCTAGACATTTTTCCGAAAGAAGTGAGCAAATTCAGGACACTAATCAACTGAATATTTCTGCACATCAACTTTCATAAAACACATTTAATTATTTTGCATTTTTTTTTTTTTTTTTCGTTAATATGGTACGGTAATAGAATTTAGATTCAATACAGTTTTCCATTATTTGAAAGAGGTAATTTATTTTACACTGGTTTTGGAAAGCATAATGAAATAATCTATTACTTTGCAAATCTTTATTTAAACACGATGAGGCACACCCTTCTCTAACGCCACTACTCAAACTGTACATTACATGAAAGCCATTTAGACACAACAGAATAGAACAGAACACAGTATGGTTACAATCTTTCTTTCAGCACAATAAAAATTAGAACCTATCCATTATGTCATCACATACGGTAAGAAAAGGAACAAACACATTCTAAATTTTGTATGATACAAATTTTTCTAAATATCAGTTGCAATATTATTGACTTAGAGTGAAAGATACTGTATATTCAAATGCACTTATTGTATATGTTGATAAAAATATTGACTTAATGTGCATGCATAATTAATCGAAATGGTAAAATGAAGGAATACAGTACAAGAACAGCTCATAATAGCTAGTGATGTAGGCTACATAAATGGGTAATTTAGTTCAGCAATGAGAATAATTGCATGGCAAAGGCAAAGACAAGAAGAAATTTTTAGCAAAACATAACGTGCTGATATATTTCATATAATTACGAGAACAAAAACAATATACCTTTGTCAAGAAACAATTGCGAGAAAAGTACGTACAAACCAACTCTTTCCTACAATTTAATACATTTGAGGATAGTTGAGTCGTGCGACACCTACTTACCCAACTCATTGATCACATTTGCTTAAAGATGATACATAAACGCTTTCTCGAAAAATATTTACAATAGTTGTTTGGAGACTGAAAGGATTTGTAGAGATCAGAAAATAAGGGAAATTATCGTTGTAATCTGTTGTCAAGTAAAAATTCCATTTTTGTGAAAATATCTAAACTGGCTGAATAGCAATGTAATTACTAAGCAAAGTTAAGAGGATAATCTCTTTATGGTGAAAAGGAGCGCCTAGATTCCCCCAACGTATGCCAGGAAGCAGGATCAGATTAGAAAAAAAAAATCGTGTCCTGTTGCTTGGAAGAGTTTGGGGGAATCAGTTGCTCCAGATTTACCAACATTCTAATACCCCCTTAAACCAATTAATAACGGTAAAAGAGTAAGTTATTCAACACATCAACTATTTTATATTATCCCATACTCGACAATCTACTCAGTGTGTGCTAGAGTACTTCACACAACCATATGAATACAGTAATGTCATAATTAATTATGTCTTATTATAACTTGTTTTGTTTTTTATTCATTCATGCATTGTGAAATATTCTGCTGTTGTTGATTTGGCCCTTTTCCGGGTTTTCCCCTTTCCAAGATGGAATTTCACAAGGAGAAATCCAAATTCGAGAGTTCTTGTAAATAACAGCGTTTCTACTGTATACTGTTACAAGGAAAGTATGATCCTATTATTTATTATGTACCTCCTGCTTTATAAGGACTAATTATCCAGGGAGTCTGATAAGATTACTGTCCTTCCTTAGAAATTAAAGATATGGGGAAAAAAGGAATGCAAATTGCTTATTGTACACCTTAGCTTATTTTACATGAAGATGATCTCTCTGATGACGTAAATATTTACATGTACAAACAGTGAACAAAGTATCATACCAGAACCCCCGCACGCTGAAAACACCAGTACCTACACAATGGTACAGTTGCGAAAAGGAGTTCCTGTGTCCCCTTTCCAACCTAACTACCCTACCCCTTGACCAAATGTGGCAGCGTTACAATAGTTGTGAACGTCCCCACACAGTCACATCCATCCGTCTTTACAGGATGAAAATGTCTTTTGGTTTTGCCACTTTTGGTTTTGGGGTAGAGTTAGGAAAGTTGATACAGGAACTCCTTTCGCAACTGTACCACTGTCCTGTCAGACATACACTGTTACCTACCACTACCAGATGCACACTGGCCTACTGTAGGAACCATTTTGCTACCAGCTCAAGTACACAGATATCATCACTCGCCACCAGAAACTGATCCAACACACACACAAACACACACACTTGAATTATCACCTCAGGTACTATTTAGCACTACCACATAATTTATTTTCACTGGCACACTGACACATAATACCACACACAGACAGTGGTCCCTACAATGACACTCATACATCCTACCACGTACAATACGTGCTTTCAATACCACAGACGTACAGTACTTTCTGCACGACCACAAACATGTCAAGAACACACACACACACACACACACACACACGCACATTATATGCATGCAAATTCATACGCGCACGAATATTTTTCATAAATAGCTGACAGCGACATTACCATCGCTGACACATCACAACAAGACTAACAGTTGAGTCCTGCCTGATCTTAATGCATTAAGGAAAATGTGAACACAGACACACAGATATATTCTTTCTGTCTCCTTGTCTGTACCGGAGAGCACGAGTGAAAAATATACCAGACAAATATAATATTACATTTCTTTATGTCTGTATCTTTGAAAACATGAAATATGGTACATGAACACAGTCATATATACTGTAACATAGAGCAATTCACATTATTATTTTCTGTATCAGTTTCACTAGAAAATTGATCATTCTACTTATTGAACACCTATTGTTCACTGCAGGTTCCACTGAAAGCTTACCTTAGGGTATGTACATATTAATTCATACGAATGAATAATGCAACCATAATATCTGCTTTGATCTCGGTCACAATCTCTTTCACTAATTGCTTCTTTATTTATCATAATTTGCGTTCCTTCATATTACCATGTGTTTACTTTGTGTATTCAATTACCCTCTAAGAAGACTCTCTCCAGGAGTTTGTTTTTCCACCTTAAAAAAAAAAAAAAAAAAAAAAAAAAAAAAAACCCGAACTCCTTGCACCTGCTCAGACCAAACACAATCTACTCACATGTATTAAGCTCATCTCTTTACACTAAGCACATTGGTAAACACTTACTTGCTGTTCATCACATATGATATTTCTGTTTTGATTCTGTTGAAAGAAATGTAATGATATACCTTAATGTCAGTTTAAGTTAAATGTACACCTGCATCAGAAGAGACAATCAATAGTCTAGAGGGGACCAAGGTGTCTTTAATTAATATTAGATAAATCTATATGCTGTAGGAATGAATAAAAAATATATGAGGAATAGTTACAAATAAATATCTTTTAAGAATCATGAGTACCAGACATCATACTCAGCGTTGTGATAATGCAGTGAAATTGTTACTTATTTAATTAGGTCAGGAATACTTGAACGCAAAATTTCTTCCATCCTCGAGAATGTAAGTCACGTGACCTACACAAGATTTGAATTACGTCGTCGTTTTTTAATATGGATTTCTCAAGAATAAAAACCATTGAGAAACATTATGATGATTGTTATAGTGGTTTAGTTCATAGTGTCACTGTTTCACAATTGTCGTCTCGTTTAGCTTCTCAACTTTCTGTTCACAATCTATTTTTGGAATATTTTGTCAATTTCTCACATTCTTTGTTTCATAACATTGGATAACATTAGTGTAATAATCCTCTTTTCAGCATTACCTATTAGCCCACATAAATCATCATGAGGTTACACACATCTTGAACCAATGGAGGCTTAAAGTGGGCTGTCGTCCAGAAACCAACAGCCTGCTTCAGATCTCGGGCTTCGACTCAGGTGGGCTAGAGACTATGATATCCTAGTGTAGTTCTTAACCTCCGACACTTTCACTCAGAATATCCGATTTCTTACCGTGTGTGTGTGTTTATGTGTGTGTGTGTGTGTTTATGTGTGTGTGTGTGTGTGTGTGTGTGTGTATGTTTGTGTATGTTTATATGTGTGTGTGTGTGTGTGTTTATGTGTGTGTTTATGTGTGTATGTGTGTATGTATATGTGTGTGTGTATGTGTGTCTGTGTTTATGTGTGTGTGTGTGTGTGTTTATGTGTGTGTGTGTGTGATTATGTGTGTGTATGTGTATGTGTATGTGTATGTGTGTGTGTGTGTGTGTGTGTGTATGCATATGTGTGTGTGTTTATGTGTGTGTGTGTGTGTGTGTGTGTGTGAAACTGAGTATATACTGTCTTGGTGTGGCTGCAACTTCACTCTGACTAGGCTGGTCACGTCCGCCTCACTTCCTCCGTCACCCATCCTCACTTTTTCTCTTCTCCTCTCTTCTCTTCTAGTTTCACCCACCCTATTCCCTCACTCCACTTTGTGTGTGTGTATGTGTGTGTGTGTGTGCGTGCCTACATCTCCCTCTCTTTCTCCCACCCTCCTCTCTCTCTCTCTCTCTCTCTCTCTCTCTCTCTCTCTCTCTCTCTCTCTCTCTCTCTCTCTCTTCCTACACCATCTCAATTTCAACACTTCACTAACCCCTGTTCCTTCCCAGTGAAGTAAATATTTCTCCTTCCCTTGTTCTTTCTCTCTCTCTCTGCCTTCTTATCTCCTTTTCCCTTCTCTCATTTATTCCCTTCCTTCTGCTTTCCTCTGCTAATACGTCCCTAGCCTTCATCTTCTCCCCTCCCTCTTCTCATTTCCTCACTTTTCTTTCCTTTCCTTTCTGCAATTACACCTCTGATATTCTTTGTTCGTCTCACTTCTATCCTCTAGCTAGTTCTATTCTATATTCCATCAGTCTTTTCCTCCTTTCTTTCACGCTCTCCCCTCCTTATTATTCCCACCTCTCTGCTCTCCTCCTCACCCCATCACCTAAACATTTCCTCCCCTCACTCACTCCCACTCTTTCTAACAGCGAGGGGGTGAAGGCGTGTTATTGTTGTCATAGAGTGGAGTGTATCGCCTCTTCCCGTGTCCACTTCACTTCTCCGCTCAAAATATCTCGGCACTCTCTCCTTCACTCCTCTTGTCCATCTCTGTGTCTGTTTTGGTCAAAGAATTAGATAAAGTTTGTTTTCTGTAGTTCATTTTGGCTCATCATTTCATTTCGAGTTCCTCTCTTATTATTCTAGATGTTTTTATGTTATGGATTCCTCACAGCTTTCCACTTTAAAACATTCGGCATCCTCATTATAAGTTATATTATTTTCTTCCTATGCACATATAGTGTAAGATCAACATCATAGTGCCTTAGGTCTTTTGGCTTTTGTTATATAGAGAGTGGAGTTCTTGCTGCACTTTAGCACTGCACAATGGAGGTTAATAACTCCTAGAATATCGAGAATATAAGATGAATTATCCAACTGCATATGTTTCAATGATATTTTCGAGTCAACTTTCTATCTAATTGAGTTTCAACGTGATGGTTAAGAGCCGCAACCACTACTCAAGTGAGTCATCCCTCCGACAAGAACGCAGAGTCATTAAAATAGTTTTAAAGTTTTCTTTTTATGGTTCTGAAGGCCAAATCTTCTTCTTTCATCAAGTTAAGAGTTTTTTCTCGGCACTCGGTCTCTTAAAGACATCCAGACACGCCTCTCGTCCTCCTCCTCCTCACATTTTTCAAAACATTTTGCCCTTCGAGAGGCTGTCTTCCATATTTTTTTTTTTTTTTTTTTTGTGTGTCCTTGACTTAAAGTTGTGGTGCTGCATCAGTTATCGGGGAAGTTATGATCATGCTTCATTACTTCGTGGATCCAGAGATTCTGTTTGTTTTCCTGGACTTTGGAACATAAAGAGTTCAGCTCAGGTTGTCCAGAGATACATTCATACATACATACATAGATGAGGTTATTGAAGGCTTTGATCAAACCTTTGGAGAGTCGGTATTTAGGGATAGAGGGGGTAATTTTGGGAGATAATATGGTATGGGCCCCCCGGTACTTTGGGGTAGGATTTGTATGGGGCTTTGGATATTAGTGCTCTGATTTGATATTACACTGATTTCGTTCACTATAACCGATTGAAGTAGAGGCGCCTTGAGGTAGCAGTGAGGCTATGAAAGTCTTAACCCAGCGGTAGAATAGTGGCAGGGTGGGAGGAAGAGGTACGAAGGAAATGGCAGGGTCCTATAACGGTAGGGAGGCATGACTGAGCGGTGGCCTATTCTTGTCTCTGAGAGCCGGTGGCGGGGCATAATGGAAAGGTGAGCCGGGGATGGAGAGACTAAGCTGAGGGTAAGTGAACATGAGCAGAGCACCAGCCACTGTACAGTCACGAGCACTAATAAGTATACAGGTTTGGTTGATGCTTCGAACAGTTCAATTTCACCAACGAAGTAATTCCAATGCAGATCTCATTGTGCATTCATTTACTATCTCTAGGTATTCGAAGCACACCTGTATACTTATTAGTGCTCGTGACTGTACAAAACACACAATATGTATACACTGTCTCATAAGTTATTAAAGACCCTGTGATGTGATTGAAGGCTTCTGATTCCTCCTGACTATGCCACGAAACAAGCTCCTTCCATATAGGTGGTGATTCTTGGCAATTTTTGAAGGACTCATTTACCTCCAATTTTCTGACTACATCATAGAGTCCCTTAATGTGCATCATTGACTTTAACACTGAACGGGGTTAATAGAGAAGGGCATTACATTTTTTTCATAAGCAGGAATGAATGGATACACTTGTTCAAACTAAAGGCCTTATTTCTTCTATAACTACCCATAACCATTGTTTTGTATAGGCTATAGATGTTTTGTACCATACCTGTAGTTTCCCTGCCCTTAGCTCCAATCTCATTAACATTGGTTGTTTTTCCATTGATCATCGGTCTTCCGTCTCTGCCCACATTTCACTGCTCTCAGCCTTTCGTTTACTGCTCTTAGCGTTTATATTATTTTAGCGTCTATTTATATTCATTGCTATTTTTTCACTGCTCTTGGACTTTCTTTAACTGCTCTTAGCGTTTATTTACCTATCCACTGCTATTTTTTCACTGCTACCAACTGGCACTTCACTTCCCCCGTTCGTTTGTGTCTTTACTCATATCTACACTTTCCTTCACTGTACATTACACGTGCATGCAACCATTTTGTCTGCATCTCCTTTTTGAAAATCATCCAACTTTTTGTCAGTTCAGTTGGTCACTCCCCCGACATCCCTTCTGCCTTTTCTTTCTCCCACCTTCATGTTCTGCCACGTGACCCTCAGTACATTAGTTCGTCCATCATCACCTATTCAGCCTCTCTTTCACTTTCCCATCCTCAATCAAGGCAGTCACCACCTTCTTTACCACCTTCCTCACCATCTCTAACACTTCCTTCCTCACCGACTTCTTTACCTCCTGCCTCATCGACTTCTTTCCCTCTTGCCTCACAGACTTCTCCACCTCCTGCCTCACCACCGCCTCCTTTTCCCTTCTTTAGCCCCTACTTCAGCCCCTCCTTCAGCACCTCCTTCAGCGGCCTGCACATCATCTGACAGAGGGGGACGCGGATAGAGGGAGGGCGAGAGGAAGAGGGAAGAAGATGACTAGGAAGGGAATCAGCAGCAGGATGAGTGAGGCTGGCAGATGGGTAGTGGCAAGGCTCTCTGGGGGTCTCTGTACGGCTGCCACGGTGTCTCCTGGTGTGAGGGAAAGAGAAAGAACATTGCATGAATAATAGAATAAAAGTCATTGATCAGTACCATGCAGACAAATGATGATTGGTACTATTGGCCATAAGAATTCGTACACACGCTGTTGTTGTTGTTGTTTTCGAAGGTTTAAAACATATAGAAAATGTAAGAGGACGTAACTGCAATACAACATTATTATTATTATTAGGTTTGTTGTTTTGCGTTTACCGAGTCACTTGATACAGTCTGCTCCACTGCTGTGAGGGCCATACATAAAGATTATTATTTCATTGTCATTCGTTTCTCTCAGTAACCCATATTCCCATCTCTCTCTTATTAGTCAGTGCTTCAGATGTGTGTCTCGGACCAAAGTTAGTGGTTCACTCCTGGCAAAGAGAGCGCTGAAAACACTGCACTGGCCCTCACGACAAACAACAACGACATCACACACAGGTCACGGATAATGACTTGTTGATCCGCTTTCCAGTGTTCGAAGCGCTATCTTATAATACTTGTAGCTACGGCCGAATATCTTTTACATTTTGATATCTTTTATATTTGTAGTTTAGAGCCTTAGATGTTCATGACACATTCAGGAGTGAGGACCGAAAGCACCAAATGTGTATGAAATAATATATGAAAGGCATTACACGTACAACCAGCACCATAAATTCGAGTCCATCTCGTGTACTTAATAATGCTAATACGACCAGATAGTTGCATTCTGAAACAGTTTCTATTTAAACAACACATGTAATTTTCCATAATGTGAAGTATTAGTTCCTACATACACAGATGGAAATGAAGCCAACTTTTGCTGCCCACTGTATGTTTCTTGGTCTCAGAAATGTTAAGCAAAATTTACATGTCCATTCGTCTGGACTGTGTAGTCCACGGTAATAAATTTAAGTAATTTTGCCTTGTTCCAATTCTCTTGTTAAGGGACCCTGTGATGTCGTCAGAAAATTGGAGGTAAACGAGTCCTTCAAAAACTGCCACGAAACACTACCTATACGGAAGGAGCTTGTTTCGTGGTAGAGTTAGGAGGAATCAGAAGCCTCCAATTCTAATATTGGATCACAGGGTTCTTAAACTAGAATAACGTTCCCGAATTTCCATGCCAGTTCTGTCTGTTTGTAGGAAATGGGATCAAAGGTGGTCCTTTCTGTGGGTGTGTGTCTGACTAGTCCCGTTTGCTTCTATACCAGTATTTATACCAGACATTCAATAATTGGCTTTCCGTTTGTGTTCTTAGCATTGGTAATTCCATGGTATTTTAGGGACAGCTACGTTGAAGTTATCCCTATCCGTTTTCCGTCCTCTTAATTGTAATTTATAATAGTGAGTAACATGAAACTACAAGGAAATACAGGATGTAAACGTCAGTGTTTTAATGAAGTAGGCTAAGAACATATCTGGCCACTATGTTGTATTTAAACAGATGGTCAAAACTCAGTCACCAGTACAACGTTCTGTGTTTAAGATTGTCCCCTGACGTACGCATCCTTGACGATTTTTACAACATTTATCATTTATTTAATCAGGGTAAGTGACAATATTAACTCTAACGCATGAGGGCAATGAACTCCTCCTTTCCCTATAATGATAATCTAGTGATCTTTGGGAATTGGCAATGTGGTTAGTGGGAGAGCTCGGTAAAATGTGTCCCAGAGGGGTTGCCATTACTGCACTCTCTTTGCGACCTCTCTCTGGGGAATTTGAAGTGCTTTACCAGACTGCTGTTATCTCCTCATCCCCTTTTTATATCACACACGCTCCGTTGTTCCTGTCACTCTCGCCCATACTCTCATTTAGTCGACTCCTTCAACAAAACTAAATATTAAACTGTAGTTCTTCATGCCTTTGAGGGACCCTATGATGTAGTCAGAAAATTGGAGGTAAATGAGTCCTTCAAATATTACCACCTATAGTGAAGGAGCTTAACTTTTTCATCAATCCAATTCTACTCCCCAAACTCACCCGCCTCCCTTTCAAAATCCCTCATCCCCTCGATCACCACTCACCCACTACTCTACTCCCCTTTCCTGCCTTGTGGTGGTGTCTCAAGGCTTCCTTTGTGTGTGTGTGTGTGTGTGTGTGTGTGTGTGTGTGTGGAATACATTAGCAATGACTGCACACCTTTATAGTCGTCTCTTTGTTTCACGGGGCTTTGTATTGTATTTAATGTTTTAATTTTGCTAAGTTAATTGTCTTTATCCCTGAACTTATGATTACTAATGACGGATGAATTTTTCTGTCGTAAGTATTATTGTACATAAAAGTAAATACTGTAAGTTCTTCTAAACTTTTGGTGAGGAAGAATGCAACATTTTATGATCATCTGACTACAAGCTTTAACTCAGAACAATCAATTCTCTTTCAGGGATCAATTGCACCTTTCTTCTCTCCGGCGATAATCGTGCCTTTGTCGGGCACTCAGGCGAATTGTTCCCTTATTACCAAAGAGGAAATTCCTAAATTATTCAGCCTCCAGAAACGCGTTCAGCAGATCAGATCTTTCGTGTGAAGGTGTAATGTTCACTTTGAGTTTCTATCACGTTATTATTATTATATTAATATTTCTGAACCTTGCTAAGTGTTTTCTTTCCATAACTTACTTCGTTTTATTGCAGCTGATTAAAATAGAAAAATCATGATATTTCAAGACAACTGTGTGGCAGTAAGGTAACCAACCATGCTCCACATTTTACGATGCATCCACCACATGTAGCAAGGCAGTTGAGAAATAAGGAAGAAATGTAAGATCAAGTCAGAAGCATTGCCCTGTAACCGTTGAGACAGCTCGAATGTTTGTCGGTAACATCCACAACGTAATATCCTGAGACTTCGGTGATACATGTAGTTGTCTTAATAAGAATATTGTAGGAGTACAGTACAATAATACAAGGGCATTTGATTTCTCAAGATCACTTATCTATTCTATTTTAGGAGAGAACAACAACTTTTTGGTAGTGACTGTGTATATTCTACCCAGCTTGCTTACAGTAGGTAGTTTCTATGCTCTGCTCTGCACTTTGGTTCGCTATTGCATATACACGAGGGGAAAGCTTTTTCTCGCTCGAGGTGTTACTCTGTTCTTCGTTTGTAATTCCTCTTTGGCATGTACGAGTGTGTCGCTTCAATCCCGTCGGCAGAATAGAGAAAAGGATATATTCTAGCATTGTTATTTTACAAAATCAGTGTACAGTAAAATATAAAAGTCAATGAGAGTCGTGTGCTGTTGGAATATAGTTACACTGTGTCAAGAAATGTTACCTTGGTAAAGATGGTCAGTTTTGAGGCATATCCCTGTATTGCTAAAACTGATATTCAGACTGTATTACAAGAGTACTGGGATGATAACATGCACAGAAAATGAAGCTTTTGCAGTCCCCCATATAATTATAGGACCTCAGAAACATACTCCTAAATCATATTCATATCAGTTATCATATCACTCTTAATCTTTTGCAAACATTCACACACCATGTCGGTAAGAAATGAATTATTTGTAATTATATAAGCGGATGAGAAAGTCTATAATAGAAGTGATGAAGTAATTATTGGCATCAGCCTGGTCGTATCATTAAGAACCCTGTGATGGTATATATATATATATATATATATATATATATATATATATATATATATATATATATATATATATATATATGTATATATTATTGTTTATGATATTATTAGTCACTTTCAGTCTTGTTTTATATCATATTATCCTTTTTAATCTTGTCATAAACTGTCTTGTTTAAGTCTTTCTTACCTTATGATGACCTAACCTGTGCATGAAAATCCTTTCTAAAGGAGATTTTAAAAGTTAGTGTACTAGAAATAACATCAGTGTTGTGTCATAAGTAGCAGAGAGCACCAGAGTGAGGAGGGAATATTACCCCCACTGGTTTAAGGGGGTACGGGAATATGGGGACAGGCTTGGGGGGGGGGGTTTAGGGGAGTAGGGGACAGACTTTCTACCCCCCCCAAGCCTGTCCCCCTATTCCCGCACCCCCCCCCCCAAGCCTGTCCCCTACTCCCGCACCCCCTTAAGGGACCCTGTGATGTAGTCAGAAAATTAAAGATAAATGAGTCCTTCAGATATTGCCACGAAAAACTACCTATGTGGAAGGAGCTTGTTTCGTGGTATAGTCAGGAGGAATCAGAAGCCACCAATTCTCATACACGACCACAGAGTCCTTAATGAGATTTGATGGGGGTTACAGCCATTATTTGTTATATATATCATTAATATTCCCTGGCCAGAAATCCCAGTGACACCGTCGCTGGGATTCCTGTCTCTAATTAACAGGTTCAAAATAATCATGACAAAGTTCCTCTAATATATCTATACGTTAATAATCACTCGCTTCACAACATCAGGTTAATAAGGACCCTGTGATGTAGTCAGAAAATTGGAGGCTTCTGATTCCTCCTGACCATGCCACGAAACAAGCTCCTTCCATACACAAGGTATAAAAGCAGATGTGTTAGATAGTATGCATGTATATATGTATGTATGTATGCAAGTATATCCGCATTGAAGTAGATGTGTATAAGTATATGTATGTAGGTATGAAAGTAGGTATGTATGTATATGCAAGTAAACATGGATGTGTGTGTATATACGGTAAAAAGAGTAGCTATATGGATAGAGAGATCATTAATTATTCTGGAAGTACTGCAATGAATGGTATACCAAGTGACAAAAAAAAAAATGTTTTATTGCAGTTACAGAGTCTAACATTTTCTATATTGTTGTAAACCCTCGAAAAAGACAGCGTGTGTACGAATTCCTGTGGCCAACTGTATATGTCCTGCAGGTTTGTGGCCGTTCCTGTTGCTGCCATACGGATTCCCTGGCTCCTGCCTAGCCTAATCCAGGTATACTATTATTTTATCTATGGTGTTCCGAATCGCATCCATCGTATTGTGAATAGAGATTTGTAATTGAATCAGATTTGTCAATACTTATAGTCTGCGTGTAGGAATAATACATAAAGACGAATTAACATGTCATTCTTCAAAATGTATTAATTGAATGAAAGTTCTAATCATATAATTTTAGGAGATCAGTTACTGCTTTAAATGAAAAAGATGCAAAGGCAAAATGTGTTCATGAGTTGCCTCGCCAGTGCGTTGTATCATTACTGATATGAAGAATTAAGGATATATTGCCTCTTTTAGCTTTCCTACCAGCGTGCATTTCTTTGTATTTTTCAAGTTGACTTTCATTTGCTAATTGGAGCTTCGCCAGGTGGTTGTTCTGTGTTATTTTAGATTTGCTGGCAGTAAAATTGGTGCAGTCACTTTGTAAATAATTCTTCCCTGCCAGTCAATGGTTATATATTACGATATGGATCAATGTTGAACCTTTTCATACATAACTACGAGCATCCATATAATCATTTATTTTTTACACTATCCTAATGGGAGGCACTTCGTGACAGAAGTTTGAACGGACTTCAAAGACAAAATCGATGGATATGTCTACTTAATGACGAATATATATATATATATATATATATATATATATATATATATATATATATATATATATATATATATATATACAATAGTCTGTGCGCAAAGTTAGATCGCTAGGGGGTGGACGACTTTTGTTTCACCCTCTCTAGTTTTTCCCGCACTCAGTGAAATCCTAATAAGTCGCTGTGTACTAGAGGTATCTGGCAACCCAAACATGCCTGAAGGCAGTGTTGCCATTCTGGCGCATTTCGCGCTAGATCTAGCGCATCAGAATAATATCTTGTGTCAGAATTATGATCTAGCGCCTAGTGCTTTATCTTGCGTGTCCAATGAACAGTCTGGCGTATTCTAGAGTATTCTGGCGTATTCAAGAGTATTCTGTATTGTGCAAAACTAAAGAGCACCTTTTATTCTATTTTAATTTAGTATCTTTCTTACTTGTCATGTTAATGGTTGTATTTTGAATTATATAATTTGCTACAAAATCAAAATTCAGAAACAAAATGGGAACAAAGTTAGTAAACTCACTTGTGCACATAAAGTATTGTTTAAGACGACACAACAAGTGTTGCAGAGACTATGTTCTTCTAGCACAGACATTGCATAAGATAGGTAATTTGGAATCCTATGTAAGCACAGCAGCTTCAAGGACCAGTTTTGCATCAGAGGCATATCCTCTTCCCATGACCTCGAGCATGATGATAGATTAGATATTGAAGACAGTGACAGTGATTAAATATTGTAGTTTAAAACTTTAACAGTCTAGTAGGCTACATGGCAAACTATTTCACGGGTGATATTTTTGTTCATTTTTAAAAAGTTGTCCTTTATTTTGTGTCATTTAAAAAAATAAAGTTTCTGTAATTTGTTTAGTTTCTGCTTCCTGTCATTTCATTGCATTTTAAATGTTTAACATGAAAGCGTTCACTAAATGAAGTAAAATTAATAGCCATTAATTAAAAGCCTGGGTAATCTAGCTACTTTTCTAGAGCTACGGATGAAAATCTAGCGGAAAACCAGTGCTAACCGAGGCAAATTCTAGCGCACAACATGCTCAAAAAAGTAGCAACAGTGCCCGGGGGCCGGGCATGCGGCAGTGTTCGCGTAACTGCTTTATGGGTTGGGTGCTTATATTATCCCCCTCACCACGTGCGCCATTTTGTGCCTTGCCCCCCTCCCCCTCCTTAACCCCCCTATAGCGCCCCTTAGCAATGTCCAGGAAGGCTACTACTAGGGATGATATTGTGGCAGTGATATCCTTGTTCAAAGCAAACCATGAGTTGAAGGAAATATCAACTGAGACTGTTGTGCGACTGCGAAGTGTTCAACGACTCGTTAAACGTTTTAGCTTTTAGGGATGAAGTGGAAGATGACTTACCAGTACCTCGACCCAAGACTGGTAGGCCTAAATTACTCACTCAACGCAATCTTAAAGTGGTTTCTAGGCAGGTTAAGGCCTGACCTTCAATAACAGCACGGAAAATAAGAGAGTAATGTCTGGTTACGGTGTGTACAGCAAGCCTCCATGATGATTTGGGATTTAAGAGCTACCGTGCCAAGTGAAAACCATTACTGACAGAGAAGCAAAAGAAGAATCGTGTCAGGTTTTGTAATAAGTACTCTGTGTGGGACTTGGAGGATTGGAAAGGGGTGCTTTGGTCCGATGAAGTCACCTTTACTGTGACTGGGAACAGTTATGGTAGTGTGTACCGGCCACCTAACACCAACCAACACCTCCCTCAATACACAGTAAAGATAGATAAGTACCATGCATCACTTATGGTATGGGCATGCTTCAGCTACTATGGTGTGGGGGAATTAGTAATTCTTTCTAAGAAAGTATTGATGAACCAACACAATTATTTAGAACTACTTTGTGACTACCTACATGATTCATTTGATAAGACCAAGGCTACAGTTTTCATGCAGGACGGGGCCCCTTGCCACACTGCCAAAAGTATTAAACAGTAGTGAAAGTATTGTGAAGTGTCGTATATCAGTGATTGGCCAAGCAATAGCCCTGATCTAAATCCGATCGAAAACCTTTGGTCTATCTTGAAATAAGATGGAAGCTGCCATAAGGGATACATACTTTGGCCAATTTGCCCCTTGAAACCCTTCAAAACCTCGGTGAGAGTGTTCCTTGCAGGCTCAAAACTTGCCTGAAGAGGAAGGGGAATACTACCAAGTAATAGAAGCAGTGGTGAGTGTTATTTTGCTTTATTTATGTACAGTCGGCGGCAAAAGTCCTGTCGCCTCACTTGCTTCACTGAGGCACGCGATGTTCATAGACTTATTATTTGGTGTAGAAAACTTGCGTATTTTTCGAGTCCATGAACATTGCGTGTCTCGGTGAAGCAGGTGAGGCGACAGGATTTCTGCCGCCGACTGTACACAAACCAGTTTTTTTTTCAGTTGGCGTCGGCGTCGACACCCTAGCGACCTAACTTTGCGCACGGACTGATTGTATATATATATATATATATATATATATATATATATATATATATGACAATTACCTTGTGGAGTCTAAGCGTTGACAAAGTAATAAATAATCCATCCATTTTGGGGTAATATGGAATGTTTGTATATGGGACATTCTAATGGATTTCTGCAGCTGGAGGGTGTCCGTACCATTTACATGTACTGTATTCGTTTTAAGGTGTTAGAACTCCTTGCTGCATGAAATGTAAAATGGAAGTCATCATTTCTACTAACTAATAAAACTCATTTGGACAATTTCCAGTTTAAATAGGAGGCTGTAATCCAGACCCAAAACATTAGTTATACAAAATTGAGAAATAACGATCAACAGAACTGAAATTGTGTTAATACATCGATGTTTGTAGCTGTATTATTTAGTTGCATTTACTATAATTTATCTGAGTAACTTTCCACCGTTCTCCCACATCGATTTTAGCAATTGTTATCCTGAATTAATGCGCATTTTATATGCGTAATAAACCTTGCTTTTACATAAATTAAGAAGCTGCATTGGTTGAGCTGGAACTAAAGCCCACTTTAAAGTATTTAGTCGGTCTGTATTTTATGCAGTCCCAAAATTCTATACTGTTATTTTCTCGTCGTTGTGTTCTTACAAAGGGAAGGCAAGTTTTAAACTTATGTCCAATAAGCCTTATATAATCATATAGTTCCTATACATAATTATGATGAAAGGTAGTGAATGAAACTAGTTTTTGTATTTAAAACAAACTCTGATATATATATATATATGGTACCGTATAATATTTCGTTTTGCTATAATAATGCGTTTTGCAATGAACCCATAGAACTCCCAATTAACGAGGTTTTAAGGATTGAACATTATTTTCATGGAAATATTAATTCCAACAATGTAACTGGAATGCCAATGCTTTTACACAGTATTAAAATGATAGATATTTGCTTGTAGAGGATCTGATTGGTGTTGTCACCATTGAGCTCATGTGACATCAGAAATTTATGTCTTCCTTTAGCTTTTCAGTTTTCTATAGAAAAAGCAGTACCTGTAACACAAATTACTGTCCTTGCTAGAGTAAGTAGCAGAAGCTCTTGTAATTATAAATACATCATTAACAGAAATGTAATGAAACTCGCTTTTTAATTATTTGTGGTAAAAGCTATGTTTATTAATCATATCGTATTTCTCAATCGGTCTTTCACAATGTGAGAATTATTATGTCCACAATTGAAAGGTCTTAACTATAAATGAACAAAACACAAAACGTCTAGTGGATGTCTCTTATCTGATTCAATTTTAGTACAGATCAGACATCATCTGACGTAAGTAGTCCCGGCAACGGAAATATATATATATATATATATATATATATAGCGCCCTGTAACAGATAATGTGCAAAGAAAACACGATTTTCTCTGCAGCTTTGCCTGTGTAAACATCACGAGCGTTTTGGTGGGAGTGGATGTTAAGTGCTTCGTTAACTTGATTTCGTTTGGTATTACCTCACGCCAACTAGACAGCAATGTTTACCCTAGATCAAGGCAAAGGGATACGGAAATGATGCAGTGTTATTTTTAGTTAATGAAACCGACACAGTGTAGGTTATTAGTTGGTTCTCGAGTTTACACTTGAAATTTTCTCCCGTTCAGATTATCTAATATCATCTCAATCATAGCAACCAACACCATATCAAGTGTAGGCTACACAGAAATTGCCATAAATTCTAGTTCATTACCATTGTTTTCGTTATCCAGTCCCTCACCCTCAATATCACCCAATTCCCCTGCCGTCCTCTCTCCCTCGTTTCCTTTTCCTTCCCCTTCATTTGTTTTTCCTTTGATGTTGCTTGTCAGGGTCACCGTTCCTTTCCTTCTCATTCTATGTTTATGTTCTCCCTTCCTTTAATTTCCACTTTTCTTTGTTTTGCTTCTTTCATCCTGTCCAAAATAAATGTTTTGCTTTTCTCTCTTTTTCCCATCTCTTACACGTCGGCCACATTCCACCTTATCTCGCCATACCAACTCAACAGATCATTCTAATCTAACAATTCTCCTACCATCCATATATACCTAAGTCAACTTCACACTGAATCTCCCAACCCACTGAGTTCTATTGCTATCATGTCTCTCTATTCATCCGTAGTATCTAATGGCTCTTTTACACGATCACTTTCCAATTACGGAGGTGAAGCACGCGTCTCTTCAGTGACGAATTAAGGTGACTGAACAGAGAACTCGCTAGGGTTCACTAGACTGTGTTCAGACTACCTGCCACTTGGTCCATACCGGTCGTTTGTTTGTTATTTTTGCTTAACGCCTATCGACTTCGTAATGGTCATTAAGTCGATTTAATTATAGAGTGATAGAGTGTGTGTATGTGAAGAAGTGTACGTGTGTGTATGTGTGTGTGTGTGTGTACATGTGTGTTGTGTGGTGTCTGTGAGTGTTCTCTACCCTTACCGGTCACTCCGTCAGTGTGAATTAGAATGTATAACGTGTCCCTGCCCTGGGAGCCTTATTACGAACCGTATACTGGCTAGACTCCTGGTTAGGTTAAGTTAGGTTAGATTAGGGTACGGCATTTTACGGTAAGATTAGCTGGGATAGGCAATGAGACTATTTTTAATGATATCTTATCGTTAGTTTTATCGCTACAGTATACCGGGGAGTTTGTGGAGGCTAACAGCTAATCCCAGAGGGTTACTGAAACGACCCGGACACAGGCTTGAAGTTTATCGTAAATTTGGTAGAAGGGTAGCGTGATAGGATTGTTGTTTACCCAAAGCCTGCCTGTAGTGGACTGACTGTCTGTGCCGCGCAGGACACTTGTCATGAAAAGAGGGCGACGTCGGAGATATAATTGTTCAGACATATTTATATACGTGTACCTAATGTTTTTCAAAGATGTATGTGTAGTATTTATGTATAATTGTTAATGTCGTCTGCATTCTACACTGGGACAACAGCCCAAGCGTCATTAGACTTTGAGCTTTTTTGGCCCTTACCCTCGAGAGTCTTGAAGGGGTCGACTCAATATACAGTTGGTATATATATACAGCCCCGGGAAGGACTGGCGGTGCAGTGGTTCTGGTCTACACGATCTCTGATAGATTATGCCTTTGGTGTCATGCCTCAATTATAATCGGATACTGACCCTAACATTCACTACAACTATAGTCGGTCTAAGGGAAACTGACCGCTGAGTGGTGCCCAGAGTGTTTTTCTCAATACCCGATACGTATATATATACTGTACACACATAGAATATCATATTCATTTAGAAGTAGCATAGAGCTGAAGGTTGAGACAGTAATGAGGGTTTGGCCTGATAAGAGTATCAACGAGCATCTTGCCAAAGGTTAGTTGTTAGTTTCCTGTGGACGAACTATACTGTAGCCCATAGAATTAATCATGTTCCTGCACACACTGCCCTCTCTTTCCTACCAGCACACAAATCTAACACATCTCTTGGTATTGCTCCGCCCACCTTACACCGGCACCACTCAAATGAGAGGAGGAGGGAGCGGCCTAATAATTATTGAGCCATTCGGACCACTGCCAGAGAAAATATAATTTCAATCACTTCACCAACCAAATAAGATGATTTATTTACGTCGACTTCTTGTTTTTTGTTTATGTTTTTGTTAGTTAATCTGAGTTTCCTTAAGTGTGACTTGCTTTTACTCATGTACAGTACGGCAACATTTTGTTCGAAACAGCAACTAATATTTAGATGAAGAACTTTTCACAATCATTTCTCATATCAAACTTTTCTTTTTTCTTCCTATGTAAGCCTATATTCATATTATAGACGTTTGCAATGCATATGTTATGCTTGATTTTTAAGCAAAAAAAAAAAAAAAAATGTATACGATGTGTAGAGTGCCTGTAACACCACCACATACTGTAGTAACAGAGATACATAGTGATACTGTGTTCTCTTAAACAGTGTGGACAACTACAGCGATATTGTGCATACTGTTGTATATTAACACTGTCATAATCATTGCATTATATATTATCGTGATCTCTCGCCCTTCAGGCATACAACTAGTCCTATTTCACAATTAGGTAAGGGACACAAAGCTTTGGGTGAACAATTTATACCCGGTACCTCAGTTGAGACTCATAGCAATTGTATATCTAAATATATACTTCATATAGTGGTGTTGTGGTGGCAGATCTAATAACACGTGTGTATACTATACTCTCCCCCTCTGTTGAGATTGCGAACCAGGTCAGTACAGTACGCCCCATTAAGACAGGACATAACATTTATCATTAGTATTCGTTTCCTCATCTTCTGTTCAGGGTCACTCTATATGTTTCACTCACAAAATTAGAGCCTTTAGTGTACAGTACGTCTGAAAAGCTTATAATATATATTTCCTAAAAGTTATTTCGATGCATAAAATGTCAAATTGTTGTATCAAAACATTGCGATATTCGTCTTTGTTGGGTTTCGTGTTTGTGTGGCGTTTTGGAAGCAATGATTCAGAGCCCTCTCCATGTCATCCAAACCTAATGTTTACAGCCAGGAAGATAATCCTCCCAATCCCTAATATATTTCTCGGTTTCCTGGATTGCACCACTTGGAAGAAAACAATTTATTGGCAGTGTGGTCACAGTCATTTTTATTTCATTGGGAACCTTTATCCATATAGTCTTTTTTCAATTTTGTTAACCATTTAATTAAGGTTGGGAGCCGTTGCTAATCGAGTGTACGGAGCACGTAATGTTATAATTGAGGAACGGAGCATGTAATGTTGTAATTGAGTGTACGGAGCATGTAATGTTATAATTGAGTGTACGGAGCATGTAATGTTATAATTGAGTGTACGGAGCATGTACCGGTAATGTTGTAATTGAGTGTACGGAGCATGTAATGTTGTAATCGAGTGTACGGAGCATGTACCGGTAATGTTGTAATTGAGTGTACGGAGCATGTAATGTTGTAATTGAGTGTACGGAGGATGTAATGTTGTAATTGAGGAATGGACGTTAAATTATGCAGCAATATGATTTGTCCGCCACTGTATCAGTGTTTGTATAGTACCGGTGAGTAGAAAAATCCCAGACGCTTCTCGTGGACTCGAACCCGGGCCCTTGCCATTCGCAGTCCGTCACTTTATCCACTCTATGTATGTATGTATCCTACCTACCTACCTACCTAATATGCACGGTGATAAGGAACTTTGATCGTTAAGTGTGCTGTCTACCTCTTAGAAAACCTCAATCTCTGTATCCCTGCATCCCAATAAACATATCATTAGGGCCCTCGTGATGTAGTCAGAAAATTGGAGGTTAGTGAGTCCTTCAAACATTGCCACGAAACACCACCTAAATGGAAGGAGCTTGTTTAGTGGCCTAGTTAGGAGGAATCAGAAGCCTCCAATTCTGATACACGATCACAGGGTCCTTAAAAAAAATAGTGCAGTAATTGGTTATCCGTATAGGACCTACTCAGTCAGTGTATTCTTCTACCCCTGTCCAGATTACGAACTCAATCAGGTTATAACTCAAACAGGTTATAACAGACACCTTCCCTATCACTCTATTTCCTTCCTTATATTATCCATCTATTCCAATTTCCTTCCATTTATTACTCCCTTCTCCTATTACCACTCTCTGTTCTCTTCCTATGGTTTATAACAGACACCTTCCCTATCACTCTAGTTCCTTCCTTATATCATCTATATATCTATTCCACTTTCTTTCCATTTATTACTCCCTTCTTCTATTGCCACTCTCTGTTCTCTTCCTATGGCTTCTCGCTGTCATTGTAATTTTTATTCAGCGATTACCCTTTCCTTCCATTATCTTCTTTCTATCTTTAATTATCCTTGTATCCTTCTCCTGTATACCTATGACTCTTCTCTTTCTTGTTCCCACTCGTTCCTTCTTACTATTCTTAAATTTTTCGCACACATTACCTTCCCCTTTATATTACAACTCTCTCTCTCTCTCTCTCTCTCTCTCTCTCTCTCTCTCTCTCTCTCTCTCTCTCTCTCTCTCTCTCTCTCTCTCTCTCTCTTCTCTTCTCTCGATTGGTGCATGTTTTAGTGAGAGTGTTTGCGTTTCTTTACTCTCAATGTCCATTCATAAATATATACAATATTAGGGTTATAATTTAAGTTACCCTGTGCTGTAGTCAGAAAATTGGAGGTAAAGAGTGCCAGGTCCTGAAACACCATCTATATAGAAGGAGTTTCTTTCGTGGCATAGTTAGGTGGAATCAGAAGTTATTAAAATTCTCACACACGATCACAAGGTCCTTAACATATACATAACATAACATAACAGTGAATATTGTTTTCATAAAAGATACTGCCTGTGGTGAAGTTGGCGGTACTTTATAAAGGTTTGGCCGCCCCTTTGGCCCAAAATCACTGCCTATAATGTCTTAAATTGTCTCTTCATTCCTTCTACTCCATTGTTCTACAGGGTCTTCCAGGTGTAAGGGAGTCTTTATTCTTCCTCTTCCATTATATCGTGTTTCAGTGTACATGTGAGACAGAGATAATTGTAGGATTTTCGTGTGGGAGTCAACTGTTGCATGCACCAGCTTATGTGCCGTAGACCTGAAGCGTTCATGTATGTACACACACACACACACACACACACACACACACACACACACACACACACACACACACACACACACACACACACACAAATGTTCACAGACACACAGACACATATATTCACAAACACATAGACACATATATTCACAAACACACACACACATATATACACAAACACACACACACACATGTACACAAACACACACACATACATAGGCACGGTACACTTTGTATATCTTGACTTTGAGCCAGGTATAGTGGCTTGTATATTTACAAAACGTTAAAATTTACAGCATGAAATTCTACACACACGGAATAGTTATTTTGGCTGAGGTTTCAGAGAATTACGCTGCACTAAAGCCCTAAAGCCACATTTGAACAGTTGCCACACTTATAAATGGTAGCCCACAGTCCACATGTCAGTCCCCTTCTGTACCAGTTATAAGTGGTGGCAATTGTACACTACCTTTACACACACACACACACACACACACACACACACACACACACACACACACACACACACACATAGTTAATAATGCTGATATGACCAGACAGTTGCATTATAAACCAGTTTTTTTTTCCTAACAACGTGTGTGATTTACCATATGGGAAGTATATCTGTCATCTCTGAATTCATATTGTGTTACATCATCACTATAGCTAATACATACACAGATGGAAACGAAGTAAACTTATGCTGCCCACTGTACATGCATACGTGTGTTGTCGTTTGTTGTCGTTTGCTTTTTCATTATAATGCGAATAATGCGATATGGTATTTCCTTGGAAGTGTGTGAAAATTCATCTTCTTTACTGACCGTGTAGTTTAACTCGAGCCACTTGTATCTGCGGGTGTCCTGAATATATCATTAGCCTTGCAGGGAGTCAGCTCGCCTAGCGCGTTCATTTACCACTAGACCTCATTCATCACAGCGAGCAGAACTTCCGCAGCTCTGTATTACTTTGTTATAATTATCATTGAAATCATAAGATTATTCATGAGTTTACGAACCTATAGAAATTGTTTAAAGAAGAGCTAGACACTTCGCTGGGGAAGGTAGGGGGCTGTGAATACTTCCCCAGTATCCTTGATTGTCGTAAACGGCGAATAAAAGGGGCTTTCACTTCTCCAACTTTCCCTTTTTATCATCCATAACCCTTTGTGCTTATTGTCCAAACTCTCAATCACCTTCCATAAGATTTCGCTGTTCTGGCACTTAATATCAATCAATCAATCAATCAATTTAATCCGACAGCGCTACTAAGTGTTCGTAGAGCACAAGATGACATGATTATGGGTCGGTTCGTACACTAGTCTGAGAGTCGTTGCACACTATTTGGAATCCCACGAGAAATTTCAGTACAGTCAGCGGCAGAAGTCCTGTCGTCTCACCTGCTTCATGGTGTAGAGACTCTGTGTTCATGGACTCGAGAAATATCCACTTTTTCTACACCTAATAATTTCGAGTCTATGAACATCGCGTGCCTCGGTGAAGCAAATGAGGCTACATGACTATTGCCGCCGACTGTACATCTGAGTACATAAGGTGTATTGTACTATTGATCACAAGAATTCGTACCGTACACACATTCTTGGCTTCAAGGGTTTACAACATATAGAAAATATTGGTCTTTGTAACTGCAACACTACATTTAAATAGGTTTGTTGTTTTGTAATCACCGAGTCACTTTGTAAACCATTCATTGCAGTACTTCCAGAATACTGAATCACATCTCTTTCCTAATGACATGTACCGGTATACGAAGTCCTGTGGCCAACCTTACTTGAGAATTATGGTGCGTTCACAAACAAAACATATTGGCAACACAAAATACAACACGTGGGGTTTTAAAACAAGTTGCTATGTCAATGTGAAGCCTACAAAAAATGCATCAATATTATATAGAAATGTGTGAGTTTATATTCAACTGCATTTATAATGGTGAGATTATAATGAGGTTAGCCAACACGTGCAAATGTTTTTCTATATTTATATTTGCTCTAATTATGAGGTAAAATGAGTTAATATAGAAAATAGGAGGGGAAAACACTACAATGCAAATGAAGTGGATATCCTGTAATATATTTATACAGTATTTATGAATGTATCGCCCAGAGGTATACTGTATCGCCCAGAGGTATACTGTATACTGAGAGTGTTTACCATTATATTCAGCAGTCATGAAGTTCAAGGTCACATGTGTCTCCCTTTGGTCAATCAGCACCAGGGAAGTAGAAGAGGAAGGAAGGAAGGAAAGAGGGAGGGAGGGAGGGAAAAAGAGGAAGGGGGAAAGGAAATAGGGAGGTAGAAGAGGAAGGAGGAAAGGAAAGAGGAAGATAGAAGAAGAAGGAGGGAATGAAAGAGAGGAGGAAAGAGGAGAGGAAAGAGGTATACAGTATATATTAAATGAAAGCATACGAATAATTATAATAGGAAGAGAGGGAGAATGATATAGCGACTGATTTGAGAATGACAGAAGAATGCCCTAGGCCAGGGAAGGTGATAAAGAGGTGGAACAGCAAACACGAAGGAAATAAAAGGAAAGGAAAGATAAGGAAATTGACTTTGGCTATTCACTGACAAACCAAAGCTATTAATATACTCTGGGAATAAAAAGAGATTGACTCACCCTCGCTGACGTAGACAAGGACAAAGGAAGGTTCCACGTTGGGCGGGATACACGAGTAGTTGCCTGAATCCCACCTCCTGTAATTACAAACAGACGCATAGTTGTTATTATGTGGATTAGATAAAAAAAACAACACAATGGTCGTTTGCCAGCACTTGTGACAGTGATGTTATGCAAATACTAGGCTATCACAGTAGTTGCTAGAATCCCACCTTCTGTAATTCTAAATAGATGGATAGCCTAGTTGTTTTTATGTGAAGAATAAGAAACACTTTTGTGGAATGGTCATTTTCTTGTAATTGTAATGGTGCTCTTATGTATTTACTGTACTACTACTACTACTACTATTACTACTATCTCAGTTTGAGAATTCACTACTACTGCCGCTAATAATCATAATATTACCTAATCGATTATATGTTATGATTTAGAGTAGTGTCAGTGATTGTGATGATGATGAGGAGAAAGAGGAGGAGATAAAGGCGAAGGAGAGGGTGACGATAATAGTGATTGTTGTAATAAATATTTCTCATAATATTATTTGTTGCCTTATCTCTGCAATCTCCCCGTTTAGGCTACCTTCTTTGATATCTCCACTACCATTATCGTTTTTATATTTGTTCATCTGCAATCTTATTCATTTTTTCGTGTCAAATCCAGGTATACTGTTAGCCTATCTACGATTGGACAAATTGCTCTCGTTCTGAATCCAACCACAATGCCATAGAAAACAGCCAACTGATGCCACCACAATAGACCAACTCTCCAAGGAAACCTTATACGCGTCTCTCTCACCATTATATACGCCACATGATTGCTCCCCAAAATCCCCCTTTATACTCACCGGATATTGGAAGGTGACGTAAGCTTGAGAGTTTCCGTAGTGATTGTGCACCTCGCGTATAGGGCTTCAGTAATGTAACTCATCCTGTTTGACTGACTAAGTACTTCACCAACTGTTTTGTATTTACCGGGTAGGTTTACTTGTGCATACACCACACAACACACGTACACTTCTCCACATACACCACACAACACACGTACACTTTTCCACACACTGTACACAACACAACACACGTACACTTCTCCACATACTGTACACAACACACGTACACTTCTCCACATACACTACATAACACACGTACACTTCTCCACATACTGTACACTACACAACACACGTACACTTCTCCACATACTGTACACCACACAACACACGTACACTTCTCCACATACTGTACACTACACAACACACGTACACTTCTCCACATACTGTACACAACACACGTACACTTCTCCACATACAACTCGGTGCACTAACTCTACAATTTTATCGTGTTAATGAGCATTACGAAGTCAATAGGCGTCAAACCCAAATAACTAACCTAACCCTGCTGATTACCATAATCTTCCAAATGCAAAAAGGTTCCATATTTTTTCATTTACAGTAAGTTTGCACGGATAAAACTGAATGGCATAAATGTGACTAGCCTATATACCAAGCCAGAGTGGGTATTTTACTTTCTGTATGTAATGTTTATCCAGGATTTAAAATAAAAATAATTATTCAAGCTCTCATACAATTATGCATTAGCCCTCATAGTGATGTTTATCATATATTTCGCAACAATCACAATTTCAGCAAGAATTTAATTTCTCATACAAAATAACGTTTAAGATGGATTTCTGAATCAAAAATACAATATTTAGCAGATTATTCATGCGGAGAGTACCATCTTTAAACTATTAAATATTTTGATAATTATTATAGGTTTCAGATAATGCGTGTTAACTGAACATTTGTGACGACAAAATATTGACTAATTCAATCAATCTGATGATAAAACCATATCTAGCGTACGCTGTTTATGTAAAGCCTGTACTACACTGACGCCTTTAAGGGGGAAGAGTAGTGTTGGTAAATCTGGAGCAACTGAATCCTCCAAATTATTTCAAGCAACAGAACGCCATCGTTTTTGTTCATCTGGTCCTGTTTCCTAGCATACATTGGAGGAATCAAGGCGCTCCAATATACCAAAAAAGAATTACCACCTTAATTAAGGGATCCCGTGATGTAGACAGAAAATTGAAGGTTACCGGTAGTGAGTCCTTCAAACATCTGCCACGAAACACCACCCATACTGAAGGAACCTGTTTTGTGGCATAGTCAGGAGGTATCAGAAGCCACCAAGTTTCATTCACGATCATAGGGTCCTTAAATCACTCTCTTTCTTAAGCTGTCTCCAGAATCGGTAAAGCGTCAGGGACTTGAGCTACAGTTTGTGAAGAGGAATTATTGTTCGTGGTAGTGGGTATATCATTCCTTGTCAGGGAAGGTGGGAGGTATTGACCTTGAGGGGGAAGTTTTGTGTTGATAAATCTAGAGCAACTGAATCCTCCAAACTATTCCAAGCAACAGAACGCCATTATTTTTTGCTCTTCTGGTCCTGTTTCCTAGCATACTTTGGAGGAATCAAGGCACTCCAATGTACCAAAAGCGAATTACCTCCTTAAGGGGGAAGTTTTGTGTTGATAAATCTAGAGCAACTGAATCCTCCAAACTATTCCAAGCAACAGAACGCCATTATTTTTTGCTCTTCTGGTCCTGTTTCCTAGCATACTTTGGAGGAATTAAGGCACTCCAATGTACCAAAAAAGAATTACCACCTTGATTTAAGTAATGCTTCCGTGTCGCGTTGTTTTCCTTGTCTGTGGCTTTGTTTGACTTCTCTAATGACAAATTAATCAGAGCTTGTCCTTTACCTTTTCTTCATTCTTTTTCTTTATATTTATTATTTTCTTTTATTTTCTTACTTTCTTTTGTCTTCTTTATTCTCATATTTTATCGTGTTTTGATTTCCTTGTGAATCATTGTTATATCTTTGTATTTTTGCTTTCCTATCCATCTTTCTTCATGTGGTATTTATTATCCATCTTCAGATTGTTATATTCCCTCTATCATCATTCATCTTTTTACCTTCTCTCATTCTTCTCCTTCACAATTACACATAAAAAAGGCCTTTACTCGTTAAGCAATAAACATATAGTTGAAATAGCAAGTGTGGAAATACCTAAAGCATCTCCACTTCACTCGAGCCTGTGAATCTCCTCCTCACTCATGTCGTAAATCCGTAAAGTGGCTCACTACCAAAGTCAGGAAAATGTAATACAGAGCCAGCGAAATGTAATACTGTCCAAACATTGAAAAACTGATTCAAAATATTTTTCAACAACTCGATTTTTTTTTTTTTTTTTTTTTTTTTTCTTGTCTCCATACAACAGCTCTAGAATAACCAAACCTGCCTCGTTCAACCAATTATTATATTTTGATGATAAAGTGTGGAAAAGATATTAACACTGCCTCATGACTTTGACTCACTGTCCCAGGGATTATTCCTGTAAGAGACTTTGTGTCCTTTATGCTTAAGAATTTCATCTGGCCAATTTGTTAGGAACAGAACGAAGTGAAAAGAGGAAACCTTAAAGCATCTCTCTTTTGTATTCCAAGTATTTGGCCAAAATTAACACTTTCATAATCATCTTCACTGTAACCAACAAGCAATTTACGACGAATAGGCAATGTCATAGCAATTATTGATGTTCT